>JBBPBX010052869.1:0-24050 GCA_038048925.1 Garcialebias charrua
CCAGTTACGTCACTCACAGCTCGAGCGAGCGGGCGGAGGTGTTGTTTAACGCTGCCTCGCTTCACTGTTTTCCACACCGGGGGGCAAGATGGATACTGGTCGCTGGCGACATGATTGATGGCAACAAGGCTTCTGTGGCGACGAGCGAAGGAACGGCGGACATCAAAGACGCTGAATTCAGGAGGTAAGTCAGCAGTCGGCGTGTTGTGAGACGACAGATACTTTTTAAATCTCACCAGGACGCCTGCCCTCGTTCCGCGTCTTCTGCGCCGCTTGTTGCGTGGCAGCGTGGTCGCGTTGCGTTGTAGGTAGGCTGGGATCGAAGCCAGGAACGGTGGTGGTGGAGGAGGCTTGAAATGTCCATATTTGCCAGTAGCCGGTGTGTTGATCAGCGAGTCTCGGAGACTTAGAAGAGTTGAGCGATCATAGACCAGGAGCGAGGATGCATCGTCGATGAAAAGAAGGCAGAACACGAACAACAGTAAAAAGTTCAGGAGACGAGTTAGACAGCAGCCCGTGACAATAGGCGCCATCTTGGTTTGCCCCCCCTTAACTGCCAGAAGCTTCTGTCTTGTAAACAAGAAATACCATTGCTTGTTTCAGCTTGCAGACTTGCATTTTGAGAGGAATGAAAACACGCAACAACTCAACAGCACACAGAAACACTTGGACCCAAAGCAGAACCAAACATAGGGTCGTTACACTGAAGATAAAAAGTGTATTTTATTTCACAACAAACCCCCTTTGGACCTCAATTCCTGAGGTCCATCCCAAAAGAAATAAAATCACACACCTAATAACGTAGCTAAATGCATATATACACAATATTCAATCAGTTTTTTCAAAATCCTCCAAGTTATAGTTTTTTAACAAAAGCAGTTGGCGCATCACTTCAGGATCCCTCTTCTCCAGGGTGGACGTGATAAGTCGAACCGTCAGAGACCTCAGACAAGGCACACAGCAGCACCCGCAAGTTATAAGTATACCTAAGAAAATAGCCAATGATACCATTATGGATACGAACACCTGTTTCCAAGGACCGAAGATCTTTATCAGCCAATCGTCCAGTGGGTCGTCAAGACCCGAATGGCTTTTCATTTCATTTGAGAGGGTTCTAAGGCCTTCTAGAGCCCTTGTGACTTTTCCATCTGGAGCAATGTTGTTTGGAATAAATGTACAGCAAAGGTCACCAAACATACTACAAACCCCTCCCCTCTCCTCCAAAAGCATGTCCAAGGCCATCCTGTTCTGCACTGCCATCAGGGAAGTTGGCACCAGTTGTTCGGCCAGACCTTCTACTGCGTCTCTGGTGAGATTGGACAGTCGCATAACATTATAATGCACATAATTTATCCTGTCAACATTTTTATTGGGAGTAACAGGGAACACTGCTGAAATGATAGGAAAACTCTCGAACCCAGCTGCCACCTGATCCGCCAGTTTGTATTCATTTGGCACACCCCACGGAATGCCTATAGAGTCAATATAAGTAGGTGAGCCGACGGTTGGGTCAAAATTAGCAGATCTCCTTCTCCTATTTCGAGAGAGATCAGTTCCGTTCAGGATCTCCAATCTGGGACCAATCAGAGCCAGAGGGGCCGCCAATCGTACCATGGCGCAAAGTCCAATGGTGTTGTCCAAGATACGAGTGAGTAATCTCCTTTCCCCACAATAGTAGTACAAGCCCGATCTAACAAGAGGGCCAATCACTTTTCTATCCCCTTTATCTGTGCTTGCTGGCCTTGTCTGATTGCACCAGCTTGGGTCAATCATGCCCACATTTATTTTGGCATTTGGACTTGTAAAATTAAAACAGAAGTAATCATTGCGTTTTGTAGCATGGAACGGGCCAGCTTTGGTGTGATTCCCGGCTAAGGGAAACACTTCACTTAAGGTTGTACAATTGGTATGCATCTGCGTTCTGGTCAAGTTTAGCATGCAAGCAAACCCCCATGTATCCTCTGGGAACAAGGGAGCCGGCTCAGTGTATAACAGCGGGCGTGCTACGGCGCATGCCACGCATTCAGACAACGAGGCCTGCTTCGCCGCCTCCGATAACCATGCCAACCATATATTAGTGTCATGGTATCCGGTAGACATTGCGATTACCTCGACCGGAGTCAATTTTGTGTAATCGGTGGTAATTATGTCTGAAGTTTGGTGCGGGATCACGGGGGGGAAAGAAGAGTTACCTAGAGAGCTGATATTGTTTACCATTTCAATTCGTAATAATCCATATTTTGGTGGATAGGAGTTCACTATCACTCTCATAACATGAAAATTGAACGGATGTTTGTCCGTTTCAAAAGTGGACACCGCTTTAATAGACAGGGAAACCGGATTCTGGGTGAGGGAAAAATCCCTCTGGAGAGTGAACTTGCTAGTCCAAAACTGGCGAAATCCTGGCAGATCCGACTTAGGCTGGGAAAATATCCAGGACCCTTGTTGTAAAACCACCTTATCCCCGCTACATTGGACATTTTGGCCAGCACATAGTACAATTTCCCCCCAAGTGCAGCTCCGTAGGCATTGTAAAGCCGTAGGTGGACACTGACACATGTATATATCTGCATGCCTCAATGAAATATTCTGGCCTCCACAATCAATTACATCGCATAAATCGAACGTGAAAGTGGTAGTCTGGTTTGCGATATACTGAAGTTTGAGGATTTTCTGTCCTAGCGCGCCATACTCTCTCTTATGTCTATGAACTTCGCAATCATTTTTCCCAAGGATTACGCAGAAATGTTCTAGGAGGACAATCAAAGTTACCATACTTATCCCACCTATTCCAACTGCCATATTGACCCTCTTGTCTGGCCACCACATTTTGAATCAGTTGATTAAAATGCAAATTGTAGAATATAAAGAAATATATGCAAACAATGAATGATAATAATAGTAAGCGCTTTAGGATATTGCAGAATTATGAACCTTAAGTTTCCCAAGTTCCTCCTCCAGCAGCAAGGTAGTTGTCTCCCTTGAACACACAAAAATAGAGAAAGAACACAAGATTTATATCATCATTAAAGAAACATTAATACATTTTTGAATGTGCCACACGTACTCAGGGGAATTGCCCTGGTTACAGCTACTCAGGGCAGACCCCTGGCGTTGCTTGGGAAGGTCCTCCTATGTCCCCAAGTTTTCTTCGTGTTATGTGAGACTCTAATATGTAATGTTTTTATCTCTCTAGGTGTCTGTACTATGTGTGGATGTTCCAGCACCGAGTGGCCCCATAAAACAGAGTCCTTCTGGACCTGGCACGCAACTATACTCGGCTACTTTGGTCTACCAAGGCATGAGAGTTCGAATGAGACCTCTTCTTGTCGTCCAGCCCAATCCTTTAGCTCCTTCCTGGTTCACGGGCTGGAGCACACTGACTCCAATGGTACCAGATCTCCCCCTTTCTTCTCAGCCTGACTGCATGTGAGGTTCTTTCTGTCACTTGGAAAGGACCTATCCAGCGAGGCTCCGTCTACTTTCTCTTAACGACCCTCAGCAACACCCACTCAGCTGTGGGCAAGTCAGGGTCTCCTGGTGGACCCTTTTTCTTGTGTACCTGCTGAGTAAAGTTAGACACCAAAGCTTTTAACTCATTAAAGTATACCTTATGGTCCATCTTGCGATCCCTCTCGTTTGGCAGAGAACAAGCATTCGGTCCATGGAAGGATCGACCTATGGTTAACTCATAGGGAGAGAAACCAGTACCATTATTAACAGAAGTTCTTACAGCCATTAATGCAATTGGCAAAGTGTCAACCCAGTTTAATTTGGTCTGTACACAGATTTTGCCCAATTTTTGTTTTATGTTCTGATTCATCTTTTCAACCTTGCCTTGTGACTGGGGATGGTACACTGTCCCAAAGGCGTGTTTTAGTCCTAACATTTTTTCCACAGCCTGTAGGTCTGCGTTTTTAAAATGTGTACCCTTATCAGATCTGATTTTTTTGGGAAACCCATGTCTAGGAATGTAATGGTTTATCAGGAACTTTATGATGGTTTTACTGTCCTCTTTTCTTGCAGGTATGGCTTCAGGCCATCCTGTGAGAGCGTTGACACACATCAACACATACCTGTATCCCTTGACAGTTTCAATCATGTCTGTGTAGTCTATGATCACTTCTTGTCCTGGTCTGAACAAAAAGGGAAATATCCCTTGTTCTGGTCTTACAGCAGGTCGAATGTTGTATTGTAAACAAACTTTGCAAGTTCCTATGTGTTCAGTTATCATGTCTTTCATGTGTGCATGCCACCATTGCTGAAGGTTCCTGGCCATTTGTCCGTTGCCCACATGAGCCAGACCGTGTGCTTCCTGAAAAACTAATGGTTTCAGAGTCATGGGTAGGATCCACTTTTCATTAAGTCCTGTCCACAACCCGCTTTGTTCATTCTTTTTTCCTCCCTTGTTTTTCCAAACAGATTTCTCTTCAGGAGACGCCTCATTCTGTGCCTTTGTGATTTCTGTTTTGTTCCAATGACTGTTCCACTGACATTCTTCTTCCACTGTCACCATTTGTACTCTTGCTAAGTAACCAACTGCTACTTTAGCTGCTCTGTCTGCCTGCCTATTACCTTCGGCAGTATCTGACTGTGTTACATCATGACCCTTGCATTTCACTACTGCCACTTTCCTTGGAAGCATCAGACTATCAGCTAACTCTTTTATGAGTTCTTCATGTTTTATGGGTTTATTCCCTGCAGTTAGAAATCCTGCCCTCTTCCATTGTGGTAATTGTACATGAACTGCCCCGTAAGCATATGCTGAGTCTGTGTACACAGTGATTTCTTTTCCTGTACCTAATTTTAGTGCCGCAACTACTGCTTGGATTTCGGCCCTTTGAGCTGACTGTTTTCCCGTCAACTGGCCAGATTCCACAACTTCAAATGTATCTCCGTTTTGTTTAATTACAGCAAATCCTGACTTCAGAGATCCATCCTCCATTCTAAAGCAGCACCCATCCGTGTAGAGTATTTCCGATTGTGGTATATGTTCTGTTTCTAGGTCGGACCTGATTTTTTCTTCCATATAGACCTTTTGAACACAGTCGTGCGTGTGTGTTGTATTCATTCCGTCAGCCATGTTTACTCCTTCATGTGAAAATAATAAATTTGGTGCCGCCAAAATGTTACTCATGCGTCTTTGTTTCAATGAAGTCATTGTGAAGAGTTCGGAGTTCACATAGGCCACGACATTATGTGATGTTAAAATGTGCAGTGGATGGCCCATCACTATATGTGCTGTTTTAGCGATGATTTTACTCAAGCCTGCTACCATTTGTGTACATGGTGGATGGCGTTTTTTAGTACCATCTAGAAGAATGCTTGTGTACATCAGTATCTGTCTATTCCCCCCTTTTTTCTGAAACAAAATGCCATTAATGGTGTTTTTTGCTTCAGAAACATCAAGATAAAAAGGTGAGGTGTAATCAGGTAGGGCTAAATCAGTAGCCCGAGTCAAAAGTTGTTTGAGAGTTATGAAAGACTGTTCTGCTTCAAGACTCCAAACGAGTTTGGACTTTAATTTTATCATACCCTGTTCCTTAACCATGTTTCGAAGGGAAGTAGTGAGTTCACTGTAATCAGGTATATAATGTCTGCTATACCCCGTCAACCCCAGAAAAGACAACATTTCCTGTACCGTGCTAGGCTTTGGGTGATTCAAAATGGAGACTCTGTGCTCAGGAGAAAGCGTTGTTCCTCGAGCTGAGACTAACCGTCCCAAGAAGGATACCTGGGTGCGGACGGCTTGAAGTTTTGTTTTGCTCACTTTGAAACCCGCATCATGAAGAAGAAGAATGTCATGGGTGGCTTTGAGACAGTCTTTAGGTGATTCTGATGCTATCAATAAGTCATCAATATATTGAAGCAACGTGGTGCCTTCAGGAAGAGGATGATGAACCAACAGGTCTTTTAGTGCCTGGTTAAATATTCCAGGGGATAATGCGAAACCCTGAGGGAGGCGCGTGTATCGATACTGTTGGCCATTGAAAGTGAAAGAGAATATGTCTCGTACATCATTTGACAAAGGGAGACAAAAGAAGGTATTGGCCAAGTCAATGCAAGTGAACCATTTCTGTTTTGGATTCAAGTTTGTTAATGCCACGTATGGATTTGGAACAGGGCAGTAGGAGTCTTAAGGATTGCATTAATTGACCTAAGGTCATGTACCATTCTGTACTTTCCTGTGCTTACTTTCTCGACTGGCAAAATGGGAGTGTTCCACTGTGAATTAGACGGTTCTAATACTCCTGCATTTAGCAACCCCCAAACCGTATTGCTCAGCCCCTCTGCGGCTTCTGGCTTGTGTGGGTATTGATACAACCATATTGGTTCAGTGGAGAGAAGTTCAAAAGTAATGGGATCACAGTTTGCTAATCCCACGTCCTCTGGACCTTGGGGCCAGAGGGACTGTGGGAGCGTATCAAGCATGGTAGGGACCTCGGTGTGATCCGTCTTTTCCCTGCCATGGTCTCTTGAAATAAGTTCATGATCTAATTTTCCCAAATCCTGAGCTGAAACATCAATAATATAGCAATCTGTTGATGGTGAAAAAGCAACTGATGGAAGCTGTGTGGGACACCAATCAAGGGCGTCCATGACTGTCTTTACCATTGGCCCTAAATCCTTAGCTTGGTGTGAAGGCGAGAGAGCAAGTGAGACATGTGGTGCTGCTTCAGATGATATCCTATACCATTCAAGTTGTGATGGTGATAGGATGACATGTGAAGCCACCCCCTGGGGTCCTACAATGATCTTATCTGAGGTCAAAAGCCACTCAGTATCTTGCAAAGTAGAGGCAAAATGCTCTCTAAAACAGTCATCAGAGTCACGGTCATAAAAGAGTGTCAGATATAAAGGATCTGGAGGTGGAACATAGGGTCACAGGGCATCAAGCCAAGGCTTCCAAGACAGGTACGCAGAGTAGATGCCAAGTTGCTGTGTGGTTTCAGGGCGTATCAAGGCCCAGTAGATGTCAGTGACCTCCTCCTGTGTTGGTTTAAGTAGACATTGTGAGGCTGGGGAGGAAGAGGATTGTGAGCAAGTCCAACAAGTCCCATTGGGCAGAGTGACCTTCAGCCCAGTTGGTTCGCACAAAATGGTCGCCCCCATCTTTTTCAACAAGTCTCTACCCAGCAGGTTTACCGGTACATCCTTGGACAGAACAAAAGGATGAGTCAAAGACTGCGGTCCTGCTGTGATTAGGAGAGGTTCAGTTAAATGCAGTTTTTGTTGCACCCCAGAGAAGCCTACCACTGACACAGTGTCAGATGTGGCGTGTTCAGAAAAGTCCAGGTCATTCAACGTGGAGTATGTGGCACCTGTGTCCACTAAGAAGGACAAGTCCTTGTTCATGACTCTCATCCGTATCATAGGGTCTGCACCTCCCCCTATGGACTGGTTTCTCTATGGGGTGTGTCATTGCTGGTAGGAAGCGTTGGACCCTGAGCCTGGGGTCCACTCTCTTTGTAGAGTCGGGTGCTGGCCAGCTGGAGCCATCTGTGAGTTGGGAGCTGAGTGGAGGTGCCCTTCCCTCTGTGACTGTGCTTGTTTGTGAAAACAGTCGCACGCCCAGTGTCCAGGTTTCTGACAGAAGTAACAGACACCTTGTGCCCTGTTTCCCTGCAGGTTACCTCGACCATAGCCTCTACCCCAAGCCCTTCCTCCTCTCCTCCACTGTCCCCTAACTGGACCCTGAGATGACGTATCATAATATGGTTGGGGTGTTATGTACTGCTGTGGGGTGGTAATCATACCTTCCTTCCCAGCAACCATCTGTTTGGACTCTTTCTTTGATTACACCACATCTCTAACTTGCTTTAGTTGTAACTTCAGCAGCTGTGTTTGCATATCTTTTAGATCAGCTGAGCTTTTCACTTCCTCATCTGCAGCTTCCTGCAGATGGTGAATGAGGTGACGTTCCCATTTCTCTGCGTCTGCAGTGGGAAGGTCAGGATTTGTTTTCATTGCTTTACTGACAGCTGCTGGAACACCATCAAGCATAGCTTGTCTAAAGAAATACCTCTGTCCCGTACCTTTTCCGTGGCAGTGAGTTCTATCATGCCATTCTTGCTTACACTGATCTAGATAAACTGTTGGGTTCTGTCCAGGTTTCCAATGAAACTTAGGCACCCCTGAACCCTCTGGGAGTGGGTAAGCCTCTCTAAGGGCTCCTGCAAACCTGTGTAAGTGATTTGTCATGGGTTCTGAGTCGAGAACTGCGCGATTCCAGCCTGCTGCCCGTTCCAATTCATCCATCCTGGTGGATGTTACACATCTTCCCAACAAAGCTCTCACATCTACTGCCAATGTGATACCCTTAGTGAGGCTGTCTACTGCGTTCAACCACTTGCTGCCTCCTTCTGTTAGCGGGGGCAATTTCTCCACCAAGGCCTGAATGTCTCCCAAAGCAAAAGGTTTGTACCTGATTTGTGTACCTACTAGGAGCAAGGGATAGCTGCTGTTGGAAAGAGGACAATTGTCAAACCCTTGCGTCTCCTCGTGCTCCATAAGACTGGATGTACTTGGGTGTGCTGTCACAGGAAGTGGTGTACTAGGTGTCGTGATGTAGAGGGGAAGTGGTGTACTGGTGGTTTCCATCCGATTGGATGGAAGAGGAAGAGATGTTATAACATCTGAAGTGATCCGAAGAGGGACTTCGGCCAAGGAGGGATTCCTAGGCCTTGATGTGTTGTGGGGTATCAGACTTAACATTCTGTCAGTTAATTCAGGCCTGTTTCCCCATCCAGGAGCATCAGGAGGAACATATCCTTGCCCTGATGTCTCACTTAAGGTGAGCGAGAGGGGCCCTGGGGCCACCGGATGGTAAAACGACACCTGTGACATTGGGGGGGTTATTGGGGAAAAGGAAGGGGGGGTTATAGATATTGAGCTGGCAGCTACCTTTTGGGACCCATGTGTGTTTATAAAGTCTCTGAAATCTGATGCACTCACTGATCCCACCTCGTCCTTAGTGACCAGGTTTTCTGAGTTCATGAATCTGTCACGCTCCACCAAGGGAGGTGCTTCCTCTATTTTTACTATACCCCCTTCTACATGGTATATTGGGTACATGCTTTTTGCCGGTGGTGCTGATGAGATGGTGTTATGAGAATAGGGTGGAGGCTCAAGACTTTCTGTTTTCTCACTCTTCTCCATAGTCAGTAAATGAAACACCCCCTGTGCTATTAGAACCAGTTTAAACCACTCTTTGCAACTGCTGTCTGATGTAGTCAACAATTTTCTATATTTCCTCTTTTTTAGGACGTTGGCTTCCTTCTTTTGTTTCTGAAATTCTTCTACTTCCTCCTTACACTTCCTTATTTTTTCCCAAATTAAACTCACCACGTTACTTTCGCCCGTTTTGTTATTTATTTCTTCTATTTTTTTAAAAGCTGTTTTTCCTGTTTTTTGTCTTGCACTGACATGGTTATTGCTTGTTTTATAATTTTTATTTGTTCTTCTATGGGTTTAGAAGAACATCTCGCACTTCTGGCCAAAGTTACACTCCATTTCAGTTTTTATGTCTTTGTTCATTCTCACAGTCAAACAAGCATACACCACACAGCTTATTAATCTTTATTGTCACAGGAACCAGGACTCAGTGAATACACGGATACCTTCCACATAGGAAGTGTCAAGACAGACTGAACGTTCCTTTCGGCGTGCCAGCCCGTCCTGAATCTTTTTTCCGTTTACCACTCCGGAACTTTTCTTCTTTTTTCTTTCCCACACACTCACGTTGGCCTTATGACTCAACAGGACAAACAACATAAGACAGACCAGCTCACGCTGGCCTTATGATTCAAAAGGACAAACAACATAAGACAGACCAACTCCAACAGGCACACGAGACTCTGACGCCAGAAAAACTTCAGCAATAAAATATATTTATTTTATTTTAAAAAAAAATTAAAACCTTTTGAGTGTAAAATAAGATTGGTATGATCGTGTGTTGACACCTCACAGTGCCCGTAACCTCACTGTTTTAGAACATAAAAAAGATTTAGTATTCTGTGACTAATTTTGTTTTGTTTTATTTAAATGGTCTAGGTTTGGAACTCTATCGGACTATTTTATCAGCGTAGGTCAACGTGTTTACTTCAACTCTCACCCAGTCCCGTACTTACTTATTTAGTGTCAAATTATAAGTAAGTCTAAATTGTCACTGTTTTTACGTTAGCCACCAACCTAACAAGTTTACAGTTAAACTTAGTCTCAGAGTTTCAGGGACGGCGGCGGATAAATTATTTATTTATCCTAGAACCCCGACCCGTCTGTTCCAGAAGCCCGGCGGCTCCTGGGAGGCTCGACCACTGCGTGTTTTACCTGGGACTTGGGTATTATTATTTTACTTTATGTATACAGATACTTACTCGTCTTATTTTTACTGGAGTCCAACACACTGAATCAAAAAAGATGGCGACTGAGCAGAGAGGACGCTTTTAGTCGGGCTCCTGCCAGTACTTCCTCCAAAGGAGTATTTGGAGAGCTTGTACTCGTAGTTTTTTGCGCTGGATGTGCAGAGAGAAGTGCTGAAAAAGCTGCGGATATTGGACTGGAACATGCGATCCAGAATTATGAATCTACAGGCCAACGTGTCCGTGAGTTTTTGCCGAGAGTTAGCCTAGTGTAGCTACAAACCGGGCTAATCAAAGCTAACTGAGCTGGGGCACCGTAACCGGGTGCCGTAGCTGCGGAGCTGTGGGCTTCGTGAACAAATAAACCGGAAAGATACGCTGGTTGTTACGAAGAAACGCGGGCCGGCACGCTGGAGGTGCTTTGCTGCAGCGAAAGAAAACAACAAAGCTGTGAGTGGAGGCTACAGGCTACAAGCTAACGCTAGCCATGTGCTGCTGATAAAAGCTAATGCGGCAAAACACCACGGAGTTGGGGATTGTTGCTACAGGCTGACGGTCTGTGGTCTGATCTGTAGTCTGTGAGCTGGTGAGGCCAGAGAGGCATTGGAGTGCTGCTGTGGGACAATAAATTACATCCAGGCCCCAGATGGACGAGAGCAGAGCTGAACTGGCTGCTGGTGGACAGGACCTGCGCTAAACTGTTTGCAACAGACGTTAGCAGAGCAGCAAGTCCTGTTGGACGTCCTGTTGGACGGGAGCAGAGCAACGAGCGAGTTGTTGTTGGACAGGAGCAGAGCAACGAGCGAGTTGCTGTTGGACGGGAGCAGAGCAACGAGCGAGTTGCTGTTGGACGGGAGCAGAGCAACGAGCGAGTTGTTGTTGGACAGGAGCAGAGCAACGAGCGAGTTGCTGTTGGACGGGAGCAGAGCAACGAGCGAGTTGTTGTTGGACGGGAGCAAAGCAACGAGCGAGTTGCTGTTGGACGGGAGCAGAGCAACGAGCGAGTAGCTGTTGGACGGGAGCAGAACAGCGAGTGAGTATCTGTTGGACGTGAGCAGAGCAACAAGCGAGTTGCTGTTGGACGGGAGCAGAGCAGCGAGCGAGTTGCTGTGGACGGGAGCAGAGCAACGTGCGAATTGCTGTGACGGGAGCAGAGCAGCGATCAAGCTGCTTTGGACGGACGGGACAGAGCAGTGAGCGAGTTGCTGTGGACGTGAGCAGAACAACAAGCTGGTTACTGTTGGACATGAGCAGAGCAGCGAGCGAGTTGCTGTGGATGGGAGCGGAACAGCGAGCGAGTTGCTGTGGATGGGAGCAGATCGGCGAGCGAGTTACTGTGAAACAGTGAATTTCTGTATCCAGGCCAGAAGAAGCAGGCGAGATGAGTCCTGGGAGAAAAAAGAAACTGGAGCCGCTGAGACAGGAGTCGGGAAGTCATAACTCGGTGGATAAAAATTTGGTGTTAATGGAGGAAATGAAAAAATCAATAGACTTTCTCACTGAGGAACTTGCAAGTTTGAGAGCTGAGCAAAAAAACATTACTTAACTAGTAGAGAAGATGAATCAAATGAAAGCTCAGGAGATCATCAGAGAGGAACGATTAGCTAAATTGGAACAAAAGTGTGATGACATGGAACAATACATAAGAGGCGAGAATCTGGTAATTTCTGGACTTGAGCTTAAACGCTGGTCATCGGCAGATGTAACTAAAGGCGTTAACACGAGTGAAGGAGGACTACCAGAACAACTGCAGTCTCTGGAGAATCAGGTAGTCACTTTCTTAAATAGCAAAGAAATTAACATTAAACATGATGACATTTCTGCCTGTTACACACTGCCCAATAGAGCTAACAAACTTAAACCATCAGTAGTCGTCAGATTCATTGGAAGGAATCAAAGAAACAGGGTAATGATGCAGTCAAAGAAACTCGCACAAACTGATGTCTACATGAATGAACACCTAACTAAAAAAAAACCGCAAACATTGCATATGCAGCAAGGTTGTTGAAAAAGGAAGAAAAAAAAAACTTGGACAAGAAATGGAAACATATGTGACTGGCCATGGCAAAACCAGGAACAAGTCTCCCCTGGGTCATTTTGAGTTATTTACAGAATCTTAAAGTGTGGGTTCTAAGCTATCCGATGATGCCAAACACATGTCGCTCAAAAAAAAAATGAAGAAGATACAGCCATTTCAATGTTGGCAATCTGCAAATAAGATTAGGGAGAAAACAGGCTTCAAAGTTTTGGAAGAATGTCCCCATTCCAGAAGCATTACCTGGGGGTGTTAACAATTGCTGTTCATTTACATTAATTTGCGTTAACCCAACCCCCAGAACTGACTGTCAACACAGACTCTGCCTAGGAAGGTGTGCAGAATTTCAGCTTTGCTGGCAAATAGGGGTATGAATCTCTCAGTGTCTGGAGAATTGATTTGATTCCGATTTTTGGTATCACGATTCGATTCAAAATCAATTTTTCGATTCAAAAATGATTTTTCTATTAAAATGGTCATAAATTTAGTTTCAGCTTTGTAACTGACAAGCTGAAAAGAATAAACAACCCTCATAGCAGAGGACTCCGGGGCGGACCTCGTTTTGCTCCGCCCTTCATCCGCTCTGCGTGTGTACGTTTTGCACCTCAGTCGCAGCTCTGCTCCGGAGCAGGGATCAGCCGACACTCGAGCGACCCCCTACAGTGCAACGTATTGGGTCCGGCCGTGATTCGTGGTACGTAGGTGCTTCAGGCGTTTTGGATTGCTCCGCCTGCCTCATTTGAATCAGCCCTCTGAGTGGATGTTCATTTGCGCCGCGCTTTTTTTCAAACCAGTTTTCAGTTAGGGCGACGTTCGAGCTGCAGGAAGCAGCTACAGAGAGATCTCCTTCGGTGGATTAACTTCTTGCACTGTAAGTAAACTCTTCAAACTGTTATGTGCTTGTTTGTGCAGATGAAAGTGGGAATTCCGGTTGATTGGCAGAGAGTTCACTTCAGAGAAATTAAAATTTTAACCCTACGATTCGCACTTACTACGAACTGGTTTCTTCTGCTCTTTAAACTGTTTGCTAGCGTTGTATTCTGGTCGTTTGTGGGTTTCACATGCTTTATTTTAAGTGTTTTATTTGAGCCACGTGACCCGACCGTGTTGTGCTAACTGCTAGCTCAAAAGCTAAGAATAGCGAGTCATCCTAGTTTTAAACTGTTTCTGTTTCTTGACTTTGTTCTAGTCAGGGGTCGGGAACCTATGGCTCGCGAGTCATATATGACTCTTTTGATGGCTGCATATGGCTCTCAGACAAATCTTTAATAATATATTTTTTTAAAAGCCGATAAAAATATAAAACATGGCCGCGAGTGGCTGGAGCCAATCACAGCTGTCCGTGGGTGACTGGCACTGACTAGAGCCAATCACAGCTGTCCGCGGGTGACTGATCAGGAAGTAAACATCCCTCCTAGCAGCTAGCTTAGCTAGTTGTAGAAACCCGTGTGATGAAGATGGCGGCTAAACGAAAACAAGACGAGGATTATCGTACTTTTCAGCCGGAATGGACAGAGCAATTTGCTTTTGTGGAGAGAGCAGGTTCTGCAGTGTGTCTGATATGCAATGATAAAATTGCCTCGATGAAACGCTCAAATATAAAGCGGCACTTCGACACACGACATGTTGCCTTTGCATCAAAATATCCTGTGGGGGACAGCAGGAAAAAAGCATGTGAAGAGCTGCAAGCTGATCAGCAGCACCTTCGTGTTTGGACTCAACAAGGTGACTGGAATTCAGCTAGTTTTGCTGGTGCTTTAGCCATTGTGAGAAACGGGAAGCCATTCACAGATGGTGAGTACGCCAAAACATTCATGCTTATGTTGCCAATGAACTTTTTGACGACTTTTCGGATAAAGACAAGATAATTAAACGAATAAAAGACATGCCATGACACACTACGTGAGGAAAGTCTTGCTGTTTTGCCTCTGAAAGGGACAACAAGAGGGGATGATTTATTAAAAACTTTCACTGAGTTGATGATGATGATGATGATAAATTTTATTTCAGACAGACATTTCACCACAAAACATAATACTGAATACTTTCATGTTTCCAAGTATAGATACAATCTTAATATCAAATAAACATACCCAATTTTTATATGCTAATATACATTTGTTTCTTTTCCTTTCCTCTAATGGTGACTGTGAGTCTGAAAAGGAGTATGATGAAGTTTAACTTATATTATCATACCCCTTATCCATTTAATAATTCATAGGATAAATAGTCTTCCTGTTGCCTGTATCCCTTCCAGAAAAAAAAGAAGTAATATTAATTTTAATAATTAAAAAAATAAAATAAAAACAGTATTTTCTGGACTAGATGAAAGTATCTACATATACCTACTCACGTAGATATACATACACATCTACCTGCATAAATACATAGATAACATTTCCTTATTTACACATCCACATATATTTACACACATGTACACAGATCAGCACCCAATTGTCCAAATCATCCTCAGTTCTATCATTACCATCCAATTTCTCACCCTTGATCATCCTTATACTTTTGAATAATAATCATTTTTAGTCTTTTCTTAAAATACCTCATGCTTGGACTTTGCTTCAACTCTTTGGTGAGTTTATTCCAAATCCTCACTCCAATGACCGAAATGCACATTATTTTCATTGTTGTTCTCACCTTCAAAGTTCTGAAATTCAGGTTTTCTCTATAGTTATATCTCCCGACTTTGTCAGTAAATAAATTTTGTATATTTTCTGGTAATAGTTTGTTTCTAACTTTATACATAAATTGTGCAGTTTGAAACTCTATCAAATCTTGGAATTTAATAAAATTAGAATGAATAAATAAATTGTTAGTATGACAATAAAAATCAACCTTATGAACTAATCGAATGGCTCTTTTCTGTAATGTGCATAATGGTTGGAGCGAGGTTTTGTAAGTGTTGCCCCAAACTTCCACACAGTAATTTAGATATGGCAAAATAAGTGAGCAGTAAATAATATGAAGAGCAGAATAATTTAAAAATTTTCTAGCATTAGAGAGAACAGCTACACTTCTTGCTATTTTAGATTGAACATACTTAATATGAGGTTTCCAACAGATCTTATTATGAATCAATACTCCCAAAAACCGAATTTCCGTCACTTTCTCCAATATCACATTATCAATTTTTATTTGTGACTCACTATGCCCGTTACAATTCCCGAATAACATAAACTTGGTTTTATCTAAATTTAGAGATAATTTATTAATATCAAACCACTTTTTCAATTTACATAACTCTAAATTAATTTCTATCAAAAGCTGCCGTAAATTTTCACCTGTACAAAAAATATTTGTGTCATCTGCAAATAAAACAAAAGTAAACAATTTAGAGACCTTACATATGTCATTTATGTATAAATTAAACAACTTTGGCCCCAATACTGAACCCTGTGGGACACCACAAACAATGTCCAAGCACGAGGACTGGAAATCACCTATTTGCACAAAGAAAAGAAAAAGAAAGAAAAAAATCTACAGATGGACAAACTTATTTCAGTGTGTACTGATGGTGCTCCGTGCATGGTGGGGAAAAACAGAGGATTTGTAGCACTGCTTCGTGAACAGGAAAAGAGACCCATTTTAAGTTTTCACTGCATCCTACATCAGGAGGCGCTTTGTGCTCAGATCTGTGGCGAGCAGCTTGGTGAGGTGATGTCGCTGGTCATTCAGGTGGTCAACTTAACCTCACTACATATCAACCAGACTACAAGGCCATCAGCAAAACTATGCAGCACCAGAAGTCACATTAATGGTAAGAAATACTTTATTTATCATTGTTAACAACAGCATAACAATGTTATTAAAAAGCATTCAGATACTTATTGTACTTTAAAAGTGTTGGGCTTCATAAAATGTACACATTTACTTGTTTTTAGTTTAAAAAAATATTGTACGGCTCTCACGGAATTACATTTTATAATATGCGGCGTTTATGGCTCTCTCAGCCAAAAAAGGTTCCCTACCCCTGTTCTAGTGCGTCCTTGCTGGCTCTTGTTTTGAGCTTCATTCTTTGATGTGTTTTAAATTACGTGAATCACTGTTGCATGGTTCTGCCAGGTTCTTCGGGTTTGTGCTAAGCCAGGGGTAGGGAACCTTTTTGGCTGAGAGAGCCATAAACGCCGCATATTTTAAAATGTAATTCCGTGAGAGCCGTACAATATTTTTTTAAACTAAAAACAAGTAAAGGCCGGGGAATAGCTCCGCGCTAGCGCGAGCGCGATGCCACGCGATGCCACGCTTGAGTGAGCGCCGCGGCACAAGCCTTTGAACGTTCGCGCGAACATGCCAAGCTCAAATTTTACGACCGTTCACGCGCGCGCGGTGTCTCACAATGAACGGCACGGAACTGTGTGTCTGGAATTGGGTTCTCATCGAACTGTTTTTAGTGAAACACATCTTGGGTTGTCTGTTACACAGACTGCAGATCCCGCGAATCATATAGTATAATAGGAAAATGGAGGGAATTTTTGAAGAGCAGCTCTGTGAGGAGGTTAGGAAACATCCAAATTTGTATGATACCTCAACTAGGGAATACAAAGACCTACAAAGATCGAGGAATTCCTGGGACGAAGTGGCTTCGGCCGTTGGAAAAGACGTTACGGCTTGTAAAGCCAAATGGAAGTACCTCAGGGACAAATTTGTGCGTGCAATTAAAAAAATGAAGGGCAGGAGTGGCGATGGGGCCAGTGGAGGGGTCCCAGCAATTTATCATACACTGTCCTGGCTGGACAGGTTCATCAAATGCAGAGACACAGAGACCAATGTGCCTGCAGTAAGTATTATTTTTTTTAAGCTACTTAATAATTTAATTAGTTGGCCAAAACTCGTCACACTTCATAACAATACATATAATTGTATTATTAATCATAAATTTATTAATTCAGTAAGAAAGAGCTTAATTGCTCTGTTGTGTCCATCATAGGACTTCAGCTGTGGTTCCGGTGATCTGCCTTCACCAGTCTGTGATGTCCCTCCACCTGTACCTGCCTGGGGTGTCCCTTCACCAGCCTGTGTGCCATCACCAGGCTGTGGTGTGCCTTCACCTGCCAGCACCAGCAACAGCTCAAACCTCTGGTCACCGTCTCCACCTACAGTTCAACCAGCCTGTGTGCCATCACCAGGCTGGGGTGTGCCTTCACCTGCCAGCACCAGCAACAGCTCAAACCTCTGGTCACCGTCTCCACCTACAGTTCAACCAGCCTGTGTGCCATCACCAGGCTGGGGTGTGCCTTCACCTGCCAGCACCAGCAACAGCACAAACCTCTGGTCACCGTCTCCACCTACAGTTCAACCAGCTTGCTCCAGTCAGTTTCCTGCACCACCTTTCCCAAGGCAGTCATCTGCACCCGGCACCAGCACCCCCAATGCAGCCAAACAGGGAAGAAAGAGGCGGTGTGCAGATGCAGCTGACGATGTTATAATGAAGAGGCTGAGTGCCATTGATGCACGAAAAGATGATGAGGATTTTCAATTTGCTCTAACATTAGCTTACGTATTGAAAAGAATTCCCCCACAATACAAAAACCAAGCACGATGTCGCTTATACCAGAGTGCAATTAATCTAGAACAAGAATATGCAAATCCTGAGCCGTACACATTCGAGTCACTGTAAGGTTTTATTACAAGTTATTTTTTAGAATTGTTATTGTTGAAGTGGTTTTTTTTTTAGAAGTTTTACTTTTTAGAAGTGGTTTTTGTAGAAGTAATTGTTTTAAAGTTTTTTAGAAGTTTTACTGTTTAGAAGTTTTGTTTTTTATAAAGTTTTAGTTCTTAAAAGTGCTGTATTTTAAGAAGTTGTTACTTTTTAGAAGTGTTTTTTACAAGTGAAGAAGAATTAACTACCAAATATGTGTTGTTGTGGTGCACACTGGAATGAAGCTGTGGATAAATAAAGGTTCCCCCATATAAATAAAGTATGTACCATGTGTTGTGTTATAAAATCAAAAAGAAATTTACTTTAATGCAAATGTTCATTATTCTTGAAAAATACTGATGAACAAATGAAGGTTGTTGTCAATTTATTAAAATTAATAATCAATTTATTGGATAGTCAATTGATTGATAGGCAATCACACATTCAACCTTCCTCTTCTTATAGTTGCTTGTTGCCAGGGCACAGCACCATGTGGAGATGAGAAGAAGTCACGCAGGTTGTTCCTCACTGCATACGCTGTTCTTCCAGCATTCCTTGTGGCACTTGTTCTTCTTAATGAAGTCTCCAGATCATTTCCTGCAACCTGCCTCCATTCTCCTATACGGATGGGAAACAAGAAAAGAAATTGTAAGAGTGGGTGGGGTGTATTGTACTCAACATATGAGCTACAGCAGTGGTCCCCAAACTTTTTCCTGCGAGGGCCACATAACTATTCCCTTCTCTGGTGAGGGGCGGGAGTAAGTTTGTAACTGGAAGAAGTGTGATGATTGCAGCAATGCCAAAATGTAAAACAGTATTTTTTCAAATAACCCTATCTGGGTTCTTAACCAAAAATAAACCAAAGAAATAATTAATAAACATTAATTAAGGGTACGTCTCGTCTTGTGCAAAGTACAACTTTATTATCAAATACACATGTGAAAAATAATATGCATATGAAATAAAATCTAAATGCTCTTTGATATAAACTGTACATGTGTGAGTGTGTGCGTAATCACCTGGTAAGATGTCTCCAGATGGTGTGTCAGTGTCCACATAGTTTTCTGGGATGTACTGCCTTCCGTCGTCATTGTAGGCCAGCCAGTTGTGTAAAGCAACACATGCTTTTACCACATGGACAGTTTTTGATGGATTATATTCCATGGGGCGGCTGAAAATCCGCCATCTGGATGACAAGATGCCAAAGGCGTTCTCGATTGTTCTCCGAGCCCTGCTGTGGCGGTAGTTGTACACCAGATGCGTATCCTCCAGATTTGAGCCTGTGAATGAAAGAATATCAAAATTATTACTAATAATGCAATTTGGTTTATGAATTTTGCACCTGTTCAAAACAAAGATGTCTGAACGCCTTTTTTTGATAGAGAAGGCAGTTAATAAAGGTCTATACAAAAGTTGAGAAACAAAGATCATAAGAGTCATAATAGTACTAAAGAATAGTACTAATGATAACTTTTTTCATTCCCAAAAGGTGAATACTGACAATATCATCTCTCTCTCCTAGCTCAGCTGTATCCCACCAAAACAACCTCTTCATTTTTTTTTAATAATCTTACCAGGATATGGTCGCATAAAATTTTGATGGAGTGGAAAAGCTGCATCCCCCACAAACACATGCGGACTCTCCACAGTGGTTCCTGGTAGGACATCAGGTGGTGGAAGATCCAGGGTACTTTTCATCAGCTGTTGCCCAAACACACTCTCCTGGAAGACGCCGCCATCACTCTGACGCCCATATGCTCCCACATCCACCATCGTGAAGCGGTAATGTGCGTCACACGCAGCCAGGAGGACGAGAGAGTGGGTCCCTTTGTAATTAAAGTAGTCACTCCCAGATGACGGAGGGCAGCGAATCCTGACGTGTTTACCATCCACTGCTCCTAATAATAAATACAATTTTCAGTGTTTTGAGATATTTCTGGTACTAATAAGTAAATGAATCAACAAGAGACAGAAAGACAAACGAACCAACCTAAAAGGTTAGGAAAATCCCAGATTTGCCAGAAATCACGAGCAATTGCAGTCCACTGATGGCCTGTGGGGAATGCTACAAACTCCGGCTGAAGAGCAGTCCAAATGGCTTGAGATACCTGAAATACAGTAGTACACATAATTCAGTATAAGTATAAGCATATACTATAGTCTTTATTTAATTTAATCTGCTAAAACTTTTGTAATGTACAGTATAGCTATTACTGTTACCATAAACTACATGTAATATATATATATATATATATATATATATATATATATATATATATATGTGTGTACATGTATACATGTACATATATAATTTGTTTATATTTATACAAATATATATACTGCATATTATTTATATACATTTACATTTAAATACACAACTAGTTCATCCGCTGCTGACTTCACTAATAAACATTTAATGTACTGTACAGTACAGTATACAGATCCCAGCATCATTTGTTTATTCCATGACTCACCTCCGACATTATTCCTGACACAGTTCTTGTGCCCAGGCGGTAGCTGGCAGCGACACTCTGTTCAGAGCAGCCAGTCGCCAAGATGCGCAGCGTGACTGCCACTCTCTGTGCAGCGCTGACAGGATACCGATGGCTGCCCTGATGGAGAAGAAACGGTTCTAACCGCCCAACTAGCTCATCAAACTTGCTCGAATCCATTCGAAAATACTCGAAATGCTTCTCGCTGTCCATCATTTTCATGTCCCTAACCAACGTATTAAACTCTCCTTCTTCATCCCTGGTCTCGTTTAATGGCCTTACGTACCACCTTCTTCTTCTCCTACGGTTTCTTAAAAGTAATAACAAGCAAAGCAATTCTTCTTCCTCATCATCTATTGACGCCATTTTGTGACTGAAAAACTAGCGGAAATGACGACACTAAAGGAAATGACGTCAAGAATTTGGAGCGAAAACGCGAGAATTCACGCGAGAACGAAAGCGGAGCTCTGCTGAGAACCGGTTGCGCGCAGCACGCGCACGTCGAGGGGCGCTGGCAACAGCGCGGAGCTATGCCTCGCCCTTAAACTGGTTAAATACAAAACCACATGTTAGGGTTTGAAACTAGAATATGATGCTTCCATCACAAAATAAAATCACTGATTGTTGCCTGGACTTCAACACAAACTTCCCTGCAACACGCTTGCAGCAACTTCATTTTTTCTCTTCCCTTGTTTCTTCACCTGGTTTGGGGGGCCCCAGCTCCATTTCTTCTACAGCCGCCCCTGCTTTCTCCTACACCAGCTCCTTTGCCTCCGTTCCTGCACTTTTTATTTCTCCATTCACCTCCACCTCCACTTTCTCTTCCTTATCACCAGCGGTGGGTGGGGGACCGGCTGCGCGCACCCCCCCTCCCCCGCCGGCAGCGGGAGGGGACCGGCCGCACACACCCCCTCCCTCCCCCGCCGGCAGCGGGAGGGGACCGGCCGCGCTGAAGCGAATAAAAGATAAAATCATCCAGTTTTACATAAAACCTAACAAGAACAGTTTTCTCCTTTGTGAGACAACGTGTTTGAGACTATCCGTACACAAAAAAAAACTTAGGGGGCGGGTCCGGAGGCTCTGGGGGCCCCTAAAATTCCGGGACCCCGGGCTCAAGCCCCTGTAAGCCCCTGCATAAATCCGGCCCTGGGTACAACACTGAGCAATGAGTAATGCTTTAACAAAAGAAATACGGTACCTCGTGGCCGTTCGTCATTAAAGAAGTCAAAGAAGTCCTAAGCGAGCGTTTCTCGTCTTATGCATTCTAAATAAACGTATAAAATATTAGAACATCATGACTGAAGAACATTACATGGTACCAGGAGTCGTCGAACAAGAAGCAACACAATGATGGATGCATTGAAACCGCCAGGTCCGTTGAAACTGACTGGAAACGTGGATGCAGGTTGGAGATCTTTTAAACAGCAGTTCATGCTGTACCTCGCTGCTGTCGGAGTGGAGAGGCGGGCAGATGAAAGGAAAATAGCCATACTGCTCACCGTCGCCGGAACAGAAGCGATAGAAGTCTTCAACACGTTTGTGTTTGCTCAACCCGAGGACAAAGATAAGTTTGAAGAGGTTGTGAAGAAATTTGACGAGCATTGTCTGTCAAAGAAAAACGAAACTTATGAGAGGTACGTCTTTTGCTCACGCCTACAGCAAGCGGGTGAGTCATTTGATACCTTCCTCACAGACCTCAAGCTTAAAGCTCAGTCCTGTAATTTTGGTGACCTCAGAGACTCACTGATAAAAGATCAGATAGTGTTTGGCACCAATGACAAGAAACTGAGAGAGAAATTATTAAGAGAAATGGAGCTAACTTTGGACAATGCTATAAAAATATGTCAAGCCAGCGAGTTAGCACGAAAGCATGTCATCTGTTTTCAAGAGCCTGCACAAAGAACAGCACATCAAGAAGATGAGTCTGTCAATGCAGTGATGAAAAGAAAACCTTGGAACAAATTTAAAAATGATGACATTAAAAGCAAAGACAATAATGAAGAAATTTACAGTTGCAAAAGATGTGGTGAAAAACACAGACAAAGACAATGTCCTGCCTTTGGTAAAAAAAATGTGCAACATGCAAAGGACTAAACCATTATGCTAAAATGTGTTTCTCCAAGAAAAGAGGACAAGAAATCCACACAGTGCAGGAGGACACAGCTGACTGTGCATTAAGTGAAACATTTTACATCAAAATGGTGTCACAAGATGGACAAGATGAAGATGTCAGCTCACAGTCTTCAAAAGCAGACACTGTTAAAGCTGTAAAGGTGGTCGCAGAAGACAAATGGACTGCTCCACTATTGGTTAATGGGACCATAGTGACATTCAAAATTGACACTGGGGCCAAAGTTAACTTAATCAGCGAAAGGGATTTCAACACATTAAAGGAAAAGCCTAAAATTCAGTCAGAAAAAGTCTCACCTCTGAAGGCTTATAACAACCAACCGATACAAACAAAAGGTGGCTGCAGACTGAATGTAACAGTAAAAGGCAAAAAGCATAATCTACTGTTTACCATTGTGCCTAATGGGCATGAGTCTCTCATAGGAGACAAAACATCTGAAGACCTAGGACTGGTCAAGAGGATCTATCAGATTAATGCTGACAACATAGAAATATCTAAACAAGACAAAAGACCGGAGCACCACCAGCAGCGTGAAGGAAGCACGGACATAGTGTTGGCAGATGCACTATCACCAGCACCAGCACCAAGCAGTGACAAGCTGGGCATCTCTGTATCTGAGGATGCTGAGACACATGTAAACATGGTGGCTGCCACACTCCCTGCATCAGATGTAATGTTGCAGAAAATTGTACAGGAAACAAAGATGGAGGAGGAGACCAACGAAGGAAGTCTTGTAAAGAAGAAGAAGTCTCAACCTGAAAGTCAAAACTGCACCACAGAAGTGGAAAAAGAAAAAAGTAAAAAGGTGAACATGGTGGCGAAACAAGAGACATGTTGGGATCAAAGTGTTGAGCAGGACGAGAAGATGAAAACGAGGAAACTTGACATCAGTGACATGGATGAGGAAGACAAGAGTGTGAGCAAAAAGAAGAAGGGAAACGCTGTAACTACAGATGTTATGGAAATGGAAAACAAAAAGAAAGCTAAAGTCAAGGAAAACGGAGTGACGTTAGAAACACCGCAGGTTGAAATTGAGGAGGCAAACTTGAAAAGGAAGAAGAAGAAAAAGAAAGAGGCGAAGAAGAAATCAGCCGAGATGAAAAGCAAGAAGAAAAAAGTGGTTGAAGACAAACGTCACAGAGAAAGAAAGAAAAAGGACAGAAAAGCAACGGTGCTAAATGAAGTAGGACCCAGTTCGTTTACTGTTGAGACAGAAAATGGACAAGTGTTCAGAAGAAACCGGAGGAGTCTGTTAAAGGTTCAAGATGCTAACCATCAGGTCGAAGAGGATGAATCTGAACAACAGAGTGTTACATCAGATGAACACCATAATGAACCTCTTTCACCTTCACCTACAACAGAGACACTGAGAAGGTTT
>JBBPBX010052870.1:0-24050 GCA_038048925.1 Garcialebias charrua
TGGAGAGAAGCCAGGCCAGGTGTGATGTGCTCTCTTTTGCGTGTTCCAGTTAAAAGACGTGCAGCTGCATTTTGCACCAGCTGCAGACGTGCAAGTGAGGACTGTCTGACTCCAAGATAGAGAGATTTACAGTAAATGGTAAATGGAGCTTACTTATATAGCGCCTTCCGGCCCCCTATGAGGGGCCCCAAAGCGCTTTACAGCACCAGCCATCCACCCATTCATACACACATTCATAAAACCGGTAGCAGTAGGCTGCCATGCAAGGCGCCATCCAGTTCTACGGGGAGCAACTCGGGTTTAAGTGTCTTGCCCAGGGACACAACGACACATGGTGTGGGAACTCGGGATTCGAACCTCCAACCTTCCGATTGGGGGACGCCATCCAGTTCTACGGGGAGCAACTCGGGTTTAAGTGTCTTGCCCAGGGACACAACGACACATGGTGTGGGAACTCGGGATTCGAACCTCCAACCTTCCGATTGGGGGACGACTGCTATTACCACTACGCCACGGCCGCCGCAGTAATCCAGCCATGATGAAATGAAGGTATGGATTACTGTTTCAAACTGTTGCCATGAAAGAATAGGTTTCACCTTTGCCAATTTTCTCAAATGATAAAAACCAGACTTTACTGTGGCCCTTATTTGACTATCGAGCTTAAAATCACTGTCCATCTTAAAACCAAGATTTGTAACTGTAGATTTTACGTACATTGTAAGGGGGTCTAAGTCAACTGGAGGGCTGGAACAAGCTCCACTAGGTCCAAAAACAAGTACCTCAGTCTTTTCTTCATTAAAATGCAGGAAATTTAGGGCCATCCAAACTTTAAGATCCTCAAGACACGATAAAAGAGGTTTAATGGACCAGGCATCAACTCGCCTCAAAGGCACATAGATTTGGCAATCATCAGCGTAGCAATGAAAGGAGATGCCATGTTTTCTAAAAATCGATCCTA
Source organism: Garcialebias charrua (assembly GCA_038048925.1). Taxonomy (NCBI): domain Eukaryota; kingdom Metazoa; phylum Chordata; class Actinopteri; order Cyprinodontiformes; family Rivulidae; genus Garcialebias; species Garcialebias charrua. The sequence continues at coordinate 959 of JBBPBX010052870.1, forward strand.
GAGGAACCGGATATAAAGAAAAAAGCAAAGGCCCTAAAATTGATCCCTGAGGTACGCCACATGACAAAGGAGCAGAAAATGATTCATACCCAGCAAATTTTTACAGAAAATGTTGTCAGCCAGATAGGATCCCACCCACTCCAGAGCAGTCCCACCGATGACGTCAAACAGTACACTAAAATATTTAAGATACTTTATATGCTAATCACTGATTGTGCAAAATCAAAACAATACACAGAACAAAAGCAGCATGAACATGAGTCTTTGTGGAGTGATGAGTACAAATGAATGAATACAGCAGCATGAAATAATCAGCAGCATGAGTGCAGCAACGTGTATAATCAGCAGTATCAAAGTTGCATTACAGCAATTTTTTTCACAGTTATTATCCTGATAATAATAATAATAATAATAATGAATTTAATTTATAACGCACTTTTCATTAATGAAAATCTCAAAGTGCTACAAAGTGCAACAAAATTAAATGTCAATAAAGCAAGTTGTAAAGGAGTGGCTCCCTCTGGTGGTCATCTCCTTCCTTGCCCATCACCTTCCTTGCATGTGTTCTTGTCTCTCTGGTTTGTGTCATCTCAGGTGTGTATGATTTAGGTAATTAGGCTGTGTATATAAGTTTGCATTTGTGTGCATGTCTTTGTCGGGTCATTCATCTTCCTCCCTGGTGTGTCGTGTCTTTGCAGCTCTTTGGTTTTTGTGAGTACAACTCGTCATGTTGAAGTTTTTGTATTACAGCCACAGTTGAGCTTTTGAGTTTTTGTTATTAAAGCATTTTTTGACTTCTGCTACTCGTGTCTCTGAGTATCCGTCTGCACCACTGGACTCATTCCTCCCACACCACGTTGGATCGTAACACAAGTGATAAAACAAGTAAAATCAATAACAGTATCAACTAAGATCAAAGATAGAATCATGAGGAGGCAGAGTATGCTCGGTTAAAAAGAAAGGTCTTCAAGCCGCTCTTAAAGTCAACCAGTGACTGTGGAGCTCTCAGGCAGTCAGGAAGAGAGTTCCACAGGCGGAGGGCAGCCTCACTGAAAGCCCGGTCTCCCATGGTCCTTAATTTGGTTCTCGGAATGTGAAGGAGATTACTGTCCTGTGACCGCAGAGGCCGGGTGGATGAATATGGAACAAGAATGTCCTTTAGATAATCTGGTGAAGTTCCGTGTAAGCATTGATATGTAATGAGAGCAGTTTTGTACTGAATTCTGTAGGTGACAGGAAGCCAATGAAGGTTATGGAGAATGGGCGTAATATGTTCAAATTTACAAACTCTCAACAAAATCCTTGCTGCACTGTTTTGAATATATTGAAGCTTCTGAAGGTATTTACCAGGGATTCCAATAAACAGGGAGTTGCAGTAGTCGAGCCTGGAGGAGACAAAAGCATGGACGAGCTTCTCAGCATCAGAAAAAGTTAGGGATGGGCGAAGTCTGGAGATGTTTCGAAGATGGAAGAAGCAAGTTTTAAACAGAAGCTTAATGTGATTTTCAAATGTAAGATGAGAGTCCATTTTTATTCCAAGATTTGTAACAGAGGTGGAGAGGGGGATGTCTTGTCCAGAAAAGGAAATTGTTGTTATAGTTGATGTTTGTACCTGGTGAGGGGTGCCAATCAGTATGGCCTCAGTCTTGGAGCAGTTTAATTGAAGAAAGTTCTGATTCATCCATGCCCTTATTTCCTCCAGGCAGGTAGAGAGGGCAGTGAGTGAAGATGGAGATGACAATGGGGAAGATGAGGATGCTCCAGTCCTGATGTAAAGCTGTGTATCGTCGGCATAACAGTGAAAAGAAATGTTGAACTGATTAATAATTTGACCTAAAGGCAGCATGTAAAGGGAAAACAGCAGGGGCCCCAGAACTGACCCCTCAGGGACACCACAGGAGACACAGACTGTCTGGGACGTGATAAGGGATTTATGATTCTAACAGCCTCAGGGTAGAAGCTGTTCCTCAGTCTAGTGGTTCTATACTTAATGCTCTACAAACTTCTGCCTGAGGGAAGTGGGGCAAAAGTGTGTGTGCTGGGTTAGTGGGGTCCTTCATGATGCAGGTAGCCCTCTTTCTACATCTGGAGGTGTAGATGTCTGCGATTGTGGGAAGGCTGACTCCAACAGACTTCTGTGCAGTCTTCATGCCACACGTTGATGCTGGAGCACAATATGCTCTCCACTCCACACCTGTAGAAGGAGGTGAAGAGGACTGAGCTTCCCAGTCCGGTCCGTCTCAGTCGCCTGAGGAAGTAGAGTCTCGGATGAGCTTTCTTGATCAGGCTGGTGGTGTTGTTGCCCCAGCTGAGGTTGTCATTCAGGTGCACATCAAAGTACTTGTGACTAGACCACTTCCACTACAGATCCTCCTATGTTCAGGGGAGTGTAGGTGAGTTTGCTGAAATCCACGACCCTCTCCTTCGTCTTCTTCACATTAAAGGACAACACTCACCATGTTTTCAAATTGCATCGCCATTAATATTTATTAGTTTATTTAAAAATAATACAGGAGCGTTTATTTATATTGTAGAGAAATAACGCTAAATGTGTTATTTCATGATTTTTAGCAGATTTTAGCAGAAGCTCCGGGAAAAATCTGCTCCTCTCCATATATGGGAATTCACATCACTAAAGTGACCGCCTTGGAGTTACAGGTGGAGTTATAATAAGCATTCATCAACTTCCATGACCGTTGCTCTGAGCGAGGAAAAAAAAAGCGAAGCATTTTAAAATATTCCCTAAATCTGATTAATCCTGCTGTCGCTCACTGATGTCTATCATATTCTGAGCGAGCATCCACGTAGACATACTAGTTTAATTCGCTTGATCGCGACAAATTCATTAATTTCCGCATCAGCTTTTTATTCTCTCCCCCCGTGACCAGACAGGTCGGGAGTACAGAAAGGCAGCCGCGCAACGGAGCTCTGCGCGCGTGCTCCCTCGTGCTCCCCGCAACAAGGCTGGGACGGAGCCGAGCCCTGAGTTGGCACGAATACATAGTTCCCATGTGACGTCACATCTGTGGGTTGTCCTTTATGACCCTCCCACATGTAGGCTATGCTGCATTTGGAGCGCATTCTGATAGATGTCCATTTTTCACGTTGTTTTTTTTGTTAATTTCTAATTAATTGCAATGGTTACTTCGTGTTGTGTCAGTGGGTGTTCCAGTCGGGTAGACGTTTGGGCAACGCGCAGGTTTCAGTTAATCAAAAAAAAAGAAAACGTGAAGGATTTATCTCATCGGAGAAACTGGACAACAGCTCCTCCTGCTCTGAGTCTGGCTTGGATCTGCTCTGGAAGACGTCGTACTTTTGGCCGGTAAACAAAATATTCTACATTAATCATTTTGTGAAACTATGTCAGAACAATGTTAGAGTACAACTGTCTGTGTGTTAGAGCTGTTTTTTTTTTTTTTCATTATTTAGCAAACCGTCTTGCATGCTGTTAGCTTAGCATCTCGCTAACGCGACAATGGCCTCCTCTGCTCCTCACGGTCCACCAGACCGTCCCAGTTGGAGAAGGACGACGGGAGCCAAGTCGTGCGGGCGACGCGTCGGTCCCATGGGACGTGGACGTGCCTCCGCGGCCGCCTCAGCGGATGCACGCCGTCCGACCTGAGCTCCGGCGAGCCACGCTCCAGATGCTAACAACATGCTAACTTCCAACACGGTAAGACTCAAAGCGCTGGTTCTGGTCTGTGTTGAGCTTGGACTGTTGGCTGTGTGTTATTTTAGTTAAACCTTTTTTTAGCTGGTTAGATCTGATTGAGACAGTTTACACATCTTTTTTGGATTTAAAGCTGTGAAGTCAGTGTGTTGTGAAGCCGGTCTGCGCTCGCTCCTTGTATTAATTAAATAATTAATGATATCGGAGTAACTACTTTGTGACAAGTTGTCTGATTCGTCTGCCATGATTTCTTTCTCAAACTCATTTAAATCGACCACTGCCAGTTTGCTCTTGTTCCTTGGTAAAGCTGTGGTAGCTCGTGTTATTGATATCTATGGTCCGTATAATTTGCTCTGCTAGTTCGCCATCTTGCCTTCTTCTGCCTACAGATGTAGTGCGAAAACCGGTTTGCACAATACTGGGGGCGTGTCTGAGAACTATGTATTCGGAACTTCAAAGGTGACCAGCGGAACGAGGAGCCAGGGAGATTCAGACGCGCGGCTCGCTCCTCTGGGCAGAGGAGTGAGAGAAGCAACAGTCAGCAGCGGTGTTATAAAATTAATAAAAAATAAAAACAGAGTGCTGGTCCATATGTACACACAAATGCACCAGGAAATATACAGTTTTAACTCTCACTCTCATAAACCTCCATGGAAACTCACTCCTGCCTTCTGGGTGGAGACGTAACTGAAGTTACTTCACACTTCGGCACTCTTCGGCCGGGTTACCGGATTCATTCGGGACAGTTTTTTTTTTTTAACCCTCGCCTGGCCCAAATGCAAAAATGAAAATAGACATCATATTAAACTACTGTACAGTAATTGTCCAATATGGTGAATTGTTACTGTCATGGTGGGTGTTGTCCTTTAAGGTGAAGGTTCTTCCTACATCAGCTCTCTAAGTATTCCACCTCCTGCCTGTTGCTGGACTCGTTTGTGATGCATCCCACCACTGCTGTATCACCTTTCAGTCACCTTTCACCTGTTCACCTTTCACAGTAAGAAGATTCCTTAATTCCAAATTACTTACAGTATTGTTATTTTTTGACACTGGATATTACCTGGAGTTGGACTGAAGGAGAACCTCCGTATTTCACAAGACATTTGAACAACTTCAACTTCTCTGTTCTCTCAACTCACAAATGTTACAGGATTTTGTTTAATCTTTAAACTACAAAAACTCATTGTACTCACCTTGGAAATGTATTTTCTCCCCTCAACGCTTCTTAATTAAAACAAAAATATATACAGCTGTATGTAGAATAATATTGTGTAAATCAAATCTGTGCTGATTTTGCTCTAAAATTTATAGACCGTTTATTTATTTATAAACGTTTACTTAAACAGGCAAATCCCATTGAGATCACATATCTCTTTTGCAAGGTAGGCCTGGGCCTGAAGGTAGCCTAACATGCATGTTTTTGGTATGTGGGAGGAAACCAGAGTACCCGGAGAAAACCCTCGCAAGCACGAGAAGAACATGCAAACGCCACACAGAAAGACCCCAGGTCCAATCGGGGATTGAACCCAGGACCTTCTTGCTGTGAGGTAACAGTGCTAACCACTGAGTCGTTGTGCCACCTACTAACAATAAATAACAAGGTTTGGGTAATGTCCAAGGTGCTGAGTGGTCGAGGCTTATGCCTGGACCAAAAACAACCCATATAAAATCAATAACTTCTGAATAGGAGGTTTACTTATTTGTTTATTTAATGTCATCATGTGTATTTAAACTAGGATTGGTACAACATTGAGAAATGATGATAAATAAGAAGCCTCTAATGCCATTATCAGAGTACGGTACCTGTAGTAAAGTGTTTTCCTTTTTTTTTTTTCAGATTGGGGAAACTATAATAAATGTACTGCATTTTACATAAATTATTTTTCATTTCATTTAGTTTTTACTCATTCATTTTTCTGTTCTCTGTCTCATTGATTCTGTGATATCTGGGTTTCCCCATTGTGGGATTAAAAGTTATCATAACCTACATTGAAATCTTTGGATTTAAACTACTGAATTAGCACTGTGATTGCATTTGCTGTCATGATGCCTACTAAGTTATGCAAATACAAGGGGGCATCTTTACAAGTGCATGCAGTTACAGTTGGTGTAAAAATGCATGCATTTTGCTAACAGATAGACATGGTTTACTCCAAACTTGAATGCAATATTTTCAAACAAAGATTTCATCAATGCGTAGTGCTTGAACCTTAGGGATGACACTCAGTGACTACCACAACACATATTTGCTCAGTATCTGCAGAAAAGACTGCGGTATAGTCACTTTTGTGTTTGCTAATGTTCCGACCAGGTGTGACCATTTAGCATCAAACTGACACCAAATGTCAATCAACTGTAGATGTACATCCAATAATTGCTTTTTGAGAGTTTCATTACAATCTTCTCAGTGGCTGATGGGATATTTTGGTAACAAGTTGACAAACACGCACACACACACGCACGCATGCGCACACACACACACACACACACACAAACAAAACTACTGTCACATACATTTTGGCAGATGGTGATAATGAGGACTAACTCATAATGTTTGCAAAATGACTGATTTAGAATTTCACACACCTGTTTGTGGGTGGTTCATGGTAATTGTCTGAAATGCACTGTATATGTATTTTATGTTGTGTTAAGGAATGGTGTGGAGACCAGAAGGCACATAGTTTTTGACAACAAGCACTTGCTTATTTACGTTTTTGTATTGAACGTTTTTTTGAAAGAAATTGAGTATTTTAGTATTATATATATATATAAATACTCAGTAAGTACTTGGTCTCAACACTCTGTATCGGCGAGTACACAAACTGAGGTACTCATACTCGGTTTGATAAAAACTGATATCAGGCCACCCCTTATATATATACTGTATACTGTATATATATACCGAGTATCGAGACCAAGTACTTACTGAGTTAGAACAAAAACATTACACAATTACTTACAAACATGTTTATTTATTTTTAGAACAATATGGCTCTCCTTACTTAGAGCCCTACAGGGACTATATTAAGGTGGAGTCTTTGAAATGTCGAAAACTATTTTACGTTCGACAGAAACCACTTCAGCTACACCCCTCTGAGCTAAAAGACCCTTGTTTAGAGCCAGCTGGTTGGTGTGAACAGCACACAGGAGGCTGGGGAGGCCAGCCTCACTCAGCATCTTTAGCATGTTTTTAGCATTGTTTCTGAGCACAACATGAACATAACTTTTGGGAATATTCTACATCTGAAGCCTATCATCAAATGCACATGGTATGGCACTGCTGGTGTGTGAACCTCAAAGCTGCTCTGCCTGTAACACGGCTCTCTGGAGTCAAATCTTCGACAGTCCCGTGCACAGTTAAACTAATAATTGCTAATAGACTTACACTGCTTGTTAAACACCTGTAGTCAAACTGAACACAGAAACATCCTGCAAAAGGCTGTTGTATATTTCATGCTGCTGTATTCATTTGCACTCATCTGCTAACACAGACTCATGTTCGTGCCGCTGTTGCTTAGCGGTATTGTTTTTGCGCTATTAAGTGTTTACCGGTAGTGTATTCTTAGTTTATCGTATTTCTTAGTTCATATCTTAGATCTTATAACTGTTTTTCTTTTGCAATTTGTACTTTTGTTGGATGTAACTGGGACTCTGTGTACGCAATTTCGTTCCACCACATGTACCACATGAGATGTGAATTACAATAAAGAAAACATTTGACCTTGACCTCGATATATACATGACATAGTGTGTGTTTGCGTGTGTGTGTGTGTGTGTGTGTGTCTGTGTGTGTACATATATAGACTTATTTAATGGAATTCATATTTTTATGTTGTTTTTCTATTTGCATGTTTGGAAGTAGATTGAGGTCATTTTATTCACTCCACTTTGCATTGAGCTTTACTTCCCCCGAAAATGTATGTTTGACCTGCGTCTCCGCTCACAACCTCATTTGATAGCTTTAGACCAGCAGTGTTTTTATATTTCAAGCAGTAACAGTGTTTCACAAATGTTATTTATGCAGTAAAATGGTATTATCTACTGAATATATTATATAAACAGCACATACTTTAACAATCTCCCTGGGTTGCATTCAGTAATTTCCCAGCTCCCAAAAAGTATACATCTAAGCAAGCAGTATTCATTTTTATTCTTTTGTGGTATAAATTGCCTTCATAGATGTATTCATACTTCATTTTGAAATGTATTTCTCAGATAAACTAAATCAAGAAACAACAGAGCTTTCGGCTACAGAACATTGGATTTACTGATCTAGTAATAGGTATCATAAATTCTGACTTACATGCAGCAGTGACAAATGGTAGATCAGATAGGCTATTTCCTTTGGGACCTTGCTCAGAAATGGTTTCTACATGAAACTCGTATTTATTCTGCTAAGTGAAAAGGTACTGACAAAGTGAAGATATACCACCATGCATTCTTCATTAAAATGAGACTTTCAGAGATGCTCTTACAATATGTTTTGGTCAGATCTTTTCATGGAAAGTGTTACAGCAGCAGCAAATTTGCACAGTTGTTTGAGAATACAGTATATGGGATATTTCAGGAATCTGTAACGCAAACAAGTTGACCTAACTGGAACTGACTTACCACTTTGATGAAAGCTGATTAAATCTGTGAATGGTGGCACAGTGCACATTATGCAGCCATTTTTGGAAAAATGGAAAGAAATCCTAATTTAAACAGAATTATAAAGTATTCATCATTAGTGGGATTCTGTGATGTCTTTGTTCCAGCAATTGGTCTATACAATTTTATTGTGGTTGCTTAGAAATATCCTGTTCTCTCGGACAGGTGACCTTAACGAGAGCCTGATTTTCACTAAATACTGACATGGATGTGAGCAGAAGAACATCGATGCTTGGAATGATGTTTTATTGCTGACATTTAAATGTTTTATTGCTGACATTTAAATGGTTATGACTCTAAATGGTTTTCAGAATCTGTATGAATCCTGGCAAAAACCAATGCAGATTTGTTCCTGTCTTTGATTTTATACGTTTACCTTATAATGTTTTGCTAGTTTTTTGATACTTTGTTTAAAAAAAAAATGTATTTCTCTCTTTTGTTTTTTTTCTCTTTTGTTTTCTATTGTTTATTGTTTATTGTTTAAGGAAATTCTACCATTGCTGTTCATCGTTCTTTAGTTTTAGCAGGTCACTTTCGTAAATGAGCCATGAGGCTCAATAAGATTTACCTGACTAAATAAAGGTTGAATGAATGAATTTATTTTAATGAAAATATAGAATTATTGCATTTTTTAGACAGTATCTACACTTCTCTATTTAGTTGTGAGAACAAACAAATGCTGCTGCATTTATCCCTTCTGGTTAGAAACAAACAGCATTTTTGATGAAAAAGTTAGAATATAGGGATTTTTTTGTTTTTTTGGCGAATCTGTATGAACTCTTCACCTGTTAAAAATACTTGAACCCCTCCACTTGGCAGATACCCATTCTCGACCTGAAGGGAGGATTCCACTTTTTTTTTTCTTGTTGACAACCATGGCCTCAGACTTAAAAGAGCTGCAATGCACCCAGCAGTGAACCACACACAAACTGAAGTCATGGCCTGAAAACACCAGCAGGACCACAAAATCTGCAAAAAGCAGAAGCAAGACCCTGAGATTCCTAAACCAATACAGTTCTCTTCATAACTATGCCCTGAGAGCCTGTCCACGAACGCCATAGACCAGATTAGAGACAAAGAAGGCTTTGTGATCAAGAGTTATGAACCCTGACTGAAAGGAGTAGAATCTGGGTGCAACCAACCAAAATGCACTTACTTGCTGGGTTCAGCCTTAGTTAGCAATAAGGTAAGAAGTCAGATGAATTGGTCCTGGATGTGTCTCTCTTTGGAGGTTTTCTAGACATGTCTCCTTGGACAGAGACCCCAGGGTAGACCCAGAACTCGTATTATCTCTGACCTGGCACAGTCATAAGATCCTTCTGGAGGAGCTGGAGAGTGTTGCTGGGGGGTAGCTATGTTTTGGTTTCCTTGCATCTGCTGTCTCTGCAACGCAACAATGGATAAGTGGCATAAAATTGATGAACGGACTCTTGACAGAGATCTTTCGAGAAACAACAACAAAACCAGACAATTTTGTACATGCCCACTACCAATTTGTTTCCCAGAAACAACAAATATTAAGTTCTGTTAAATTTTACTTAATCTAACACATGCTATCGTGATCATGTCAACATTAAACATTAAGTATGAACTGAAAAGGTATAGCTGATAGGAAAATATAAACTTTATAAAACGGGCTGCAATTGTTTTGGGCAAAAAAAAAATCAAAGCTATGATTTGTGTGTGTGTGTGTGTTTCATTACATATAAGCGGCTGATGCCCATCCATCTTTCTCTTTTTTGACCTTCACCTTGCTAAACCTGAACTACCTCTTCGCGGGACTTCTCTGTTGCTTCATCGCTCAACTTGAGGTGAGATTGCTCCCTGCACAGAGCGCACAGAGAATTATTCCTGCGTATTGCTGGACGAAAGCTAGTCCGGCACATTTTCTCTTAACCCTGAAGTATTTTCTTCTCCTCTCTCTACAGATTGCTTCACTCGACGGCGCTAACTACGCCACAAGAAAAAAGCTAATTCGCTAACTCCTAGCGAGCTAGCCAGCAAAAGCGACGCGACGGAGGAGACATTTCAAGGAAAAAGAAAAAGGATTTGGGAAGGACTCGCTCGCCTTATCTCGGACATGCCTCCGGAGAAAGGAAAGCGAAAGGCAAGACTTCCAAGGAAAACCAGTGGGACTGCGAGCCCAACTTCTCGCGCCTGTCCCAACGGATGTGGTTTCTCCCTCGTGGCGACGGCCTGTCCAGTCTGCCTGGGAATGCTTCACGCAAAAACAGCACTGGATACGCCCGACTTTTGCCCACACTGCAGCCTCATGATGGATGCGGTGTTGCAACACCGGGTTGACTTTGTCGCCAAAGCCATGGGCACTTCAGCAGTACCGGCGGATTCGGACCCCACGGAGCCTCTCACTCCCACGCCAGAGCTCGAGAACATGGCTCTACATGACAGCACACGAGTTGAATGGGGTGACAGCCCTGACGTGCTGGCTCCTATGGTGGACTTAACAGTCGAGTTTGACACCCGAGGCATGATGAACGAGGACGAGATCTCGATTTCAGCATCGGGCAAATTTTCAGCAGAGGACACAGACGTGGAACTGGAGAATCAGGCAGAAGATCTCTCCCAGACCCTGGTACCTGTGCTCCCAGAAACCTACTTTTCAATCCCTGCTCTGTTCGACCTGTGTCACAGAGCAACAGACACGTTGCACATCCCATGGCCTGAGCCTCCACCTCGCTAACAGGTCACGAGGCTGGCAGGAAACTATTTTTACTCAAAGCAGCAGGCCGCCACGAGGCAAAGGATGCCCGTGTTCCCGGACTTCCTCACAGAACTAACTCGCACCTGGGCTCAACCAAGAGCCCCCATGCTCCTTCCCCTCTCACAGTATCCTCAACGTTGACGGGATGGATGAGGTGGGAATAGCTAATGTGACTCAAATTGAGGACACACTAGCGTCTCACCTGGCTCGTAAGTCATCCGGGACAAAACCAACTCTCCCCAGCAAGGCTTGTTGAGCTTCAGCTTCTCTACTCGAGAAGTGCTATAGAGCTCAGGGATTCGTGGCACGCGCCATGAACGCGTCCGCGTTGATGCAGGCTTACCTAGTGGAAAAGCTGCAGCAGTTGCAGGTTACAACAGACAAGCAGGCTTTCGCCGACTTGCTGGACGAAGCCCGCAGGGCAACAGACTATGTGCTCCACATGATGGGGACAGCCATTGTTGCTCAAGGCAGGGTCATGGCGGAAGTGGTCATCGCGATTCGCCACCTGTGGATGACTTTAACTGATCTCCCTGAGGGACAAAAGGTGCCTTTTCTCCACCACTCGATAGAGCCGACAGGATTATTTGGTAAAGCTTTGGAGCGAATTCAGACCAAGCTGGACCAAAGGCGCAGACACAGGCCGAAGCTCTCCAGGTGGGCATTCCCCGGAGAAGCTTCGCCCCCCCAAGGGAGTCTGCTGGAGGTAGACCTGTGCAACCTCGACACTGCTCGGCAACACGTGCCCCACCGCAGAAGCGGCCAGCATACGAGGAGGAGCCCCGGCAGAGACCCCCCGCCGGGCCAACCTCGCACCGAGCACGCATGGAGCAAAAACAGGTTGGTTCCCCGCCAGGCGGTCAGACACAGGGCCTCCTCGGCGAACCGGGACACCAGACAGAAATGTGCCTGATGAACCAGGTCCACGTTCCCACATTACACGATCACCCGTCCATGTGGTACTGGGAATGATCCTTTCATGTCCAGACTTTATTTGTAACATGGTACAAAAAGCTGGTAAATCTATCGCATGCGCAAATCATGCTCTCTCTGCTGTGAGTGACATAGAATCATGTACGTCATTGCACATAAGAACGAATGAAGCTCCTAAAACAGCCCCTCTATGTTTTATTGACTCTTAAAACAACAACAACAACAACAACAACAACAACAACAACACACAAATAACTTCAGCAGAACAGGTCCTTCTGGCCTGCCAGCCATCATAAAGTGAGGGGGCCATTTCCCCCCCTCCCTCACGGTCCATGGGGTATTAGCCTAATCAATAAACCCCAGCAGGGTGCCTCTGATTCGTCTGCATTAAACAGACACAGAGGCGTCTGCAAGCACCCACCACACCCCTCACGGAGACAGGTGAGGAGGGCCACGTGCTCAAGCCCCCGCTCCATTGTGAATAACGGGGCAGCCAATACACTAGCCAGGCGAGAACAAGTGACGTGTCCGCACCTCAGGGAAGCATGCTGACAGAATCTAACGAGGGGGGGTGGGGGCACGTCAGATGCTCACAGGCAGCCACAAGCTTCACACCTTCACAGCAACAATTGTGTTCAAGCTGCTGTGCATATAAACAAATCAGAGTTGAATCAGATCTCTCTTCCAGTTTTTCGAAGAGAATAAGGCTCTCTCTCACCAAATAATCTAAAGTCTGCCAAACTAAAAGGAGCATCTCCATGTTCTCACGTTGCAGCTGTCTCTTTATTATTATTATTATTATTATTATTTTTTTATTATTATTTTTTTATTTTTTATTTATTTTTTTATTTTTCTGGGGTTGGGCGCTTGGGCGTTTGTCGGCTCGGCCTGGTGGCTGCCTGGTGGGGCTCTTGTCCTCTGGTCCTGTCGGGTCTGGGCCTGAGGGGTGGGCGTCCCCGGTGCCCGGGCCTCGGTGACCGGCCCTGGGGCTACGTCGGTGCGGCGGGCTCCGGCGGGGGCCTGTGAATTTGTCGCGGTTGACCCCGGGGGGTCATTGTGTGTGGTCGCTGGTGGGGTTCGTCCGGTTCTTCCCCTTGGTCGGATCTGGGGAGTGGGCGAGTGGCTCGTCCTGTTCGGGTGGCCCTGGGGACTCTGGGCTCGGGGTCCTTCCTGGCGTCTTGGGCTTTGATCGCTCCTTCGTCTGCCTCGGGCTTTGGGGGGGCGGATCTCTGATGCTTCACAGTCGCTACTAAATGTTCTATTGGAGGAAACTTATTCACTTATGCATGCTCACAACCACACACAAATGGATGCAGGGATGTATATGTAGATATATGCAGATATGTAGATGGATATATGAATGAATATAAATGTATATGTATGTATACTGTATATATATTTGTAGGTATGGGTATGTGTATTTATAGAAATCTACTGCTAGGTCATGAATAGTATTAGTCTTTATGCATGTATGTTTCATTGCTGTATTCTTTCATGTGCTTTGCAGGATTGCGGACGGAGGTTGGGTGTGTTTGCCTTATGCTCTTTTTGTGGATAATTGTTGTTTTGTTGTCTTACTTTCTCTTTTCTTACTCTCAAAAAATAAAAATAAAAAAATACATATTGGAGTGAGAGGATGGCTATAAGGTGAGAAGGGGTGCCCCTTTATTATTAATGAGGGACACGTACTGTCCAAGCAGTGATCAGATAGCACGTGACCTTCCTCTCTGTGCTGATCCAGTTCTGCTCTCAAACAAAACTCTCCCTACGGGTGAAACACAAACCACGGTCGGTTTGCCTGGTTTCGACGCTCTGTTAAAGCCAAGGACCAGTAAACTGGACCATTCCAAAAAACGGATTGGAGTCAGGAGGTCTGCTCGTTTACAAAACTCGCAGTCTCCAGGTCCCATGACCCTAAACTTGGAGGGGGGGAAATAGACTTTCTGCTCTAACACTGCCTAATACAGATGACAGGTTGCATCTACCCTCGATTACCGTCGAGCAAAGCAGCCTGGTAGCACATTGGCAAGGAAGCCCTCTTCCCAACTTGGTTGACCCCCAGGGGTTCACAGCCTCCTGGACCCTTGGAGGAGAACTGGATGCACCAACTGCTCTTCTTCAGGGCCAAACTATGTCACCAGAAGGGGCAGTCCAGCCACTTAGGCCAGGAACAGTCAAAAATTTCAGCTTGTTGGCAGAAAAGAACAAGCTGATGGCGTCAGGCCTGCCGGAAAATGTGGTAAAAAGCATACAAAACGCCCGTGCTATGTCAACACAGTCTCTATACGCACAGAAGTGGTATGTTTTTGAAGCCTGGTGCTAAGAAAGAAATATTATTTCTTATGCATGCGACTTGGCTCAGCTCCTGACCTTCCTTCAGGACTTACTGGAAAAAGGTTGTTCTTACTCAACGATTAAAGTTTTCCTATCAGCTATTTCAGCCTGTCACAAAGACTGGGGACACAGGACACCTGGAGCTCATCCAATCATAATAAGATTTATGAAAGGTGTGCTTCGGACTAAACCACCCAGCAGGATTCTGATCCCTGGTTGGGATCTTGGCCTGGTCTTGGGGGCTCTCTGTGACCTCCCATTCGAGCCACTGAGCGAGGTTAAGATAGATTTGTTATCTTCTAAAACCACTCTACTCCTGGCACTTTGCTTGGCGAAATGCGTGGGTGACCTCCATGCATTGTCTGTACTTCCAATGTGTACCAGATTTGCACCTGATGGGTCAAAGGTCACCTTAAGGCCTAATCCCGCATACACTCCCAAGGTCTTGACTTTGAACCACAGTAGTCTAGACTTTGATCTCTCCTCCTTCCCACCTGCTCCTGTCCTCACTCAGGAACAGGAAAGGCTGAAGGCTCTCTGCCCCATGAGAGCTTTACGCACTTACATGCAGAGAACAGCCGAATGGAGAAAAACAAATCAACTGTTCGTCTGCTTTGAAGCACCTGCTACCGGAAAGGCCCTATCAAAACAACGCCTTTCACATTGGGTGACTGAGGCCATTAAAAGGGCGTACAGTAGCAAAGGTCAACAGGTGCCCTCTGGGGTGCACGCTCACTCCACTCGGGGCTTGGCCACTTCCTGGTCATTGTTCAAGGGTGTACCAGTTGCAGACATCTGCGCTGCTGCGAACTGGAGCTCATTAAACACTTTTGCAAAGCATTACAGTTTGGATGTTACTGCGTGTGACGTCACTCAGTGGCCAGTTCCTGGTCATTGTTCAAGGGTGTACCAGTTGCAAACACCTGCACTACTGCGAACTGGATCTCATTAAACACTTTTGCAAAGCATTACAGTTTGGATGTTACTGCGTGTGACGCCACTCAGGCTGTCCTTTCTAACACGCAGTAGAAAGTAGCCTTGAGATGCCTGCTGGTCAAGGGTAGACGTTCACTCTAGCATGCATTTTACTGAGCATTTCAAGGGCATGAATTGTTTACGTTCCCATAGCCAGTATGTTGCACCGAGAGACCAGACTGAAAGGGAACTGAAAGTTATGCACCATAACTCATGTTCCCTGAAGGAAGGGAACGAGGTGCAACATATCTGGCCCTTTCAATGCTGAAAGCTCGGTGAAGTGCAATTTTGGAGAAAGATGGATGGGCGTCAGCCGCTTAAGTACCCAGAGGGCGGGGCCTCTGGCGCGGCGTTGACGCCCCTGCCGTAAAGGCGTGAGTACAGTATATTCCTTCAGGTAATCGCGCGGGGGCGCAATTCCCATATCAAGTATGTTGCACCTCGTTCCCTTCCTTCAAGGAACATGAGTTATGGTGCATAACTTTTAGTTCTTTGTCTTGTATGGCCTTGTGATGAACTGGTGACTTGTCCACACACAAATAAATTAAATACAGTACATTGGTAAATAAAACAAAAATGATGCCAAACAAAAGATCCATAGCTACATACAGAATGTTATTTTTAAACTAAATTCCATTTTGCGTCTCTCCTGTGTGTGGAACAATTTACAACTTGACAAACCTAACCAATCTACTGTATTTAGCTCTAAGTCTATACATTGATTTTAGTGCACTCTTTAAACATTTATCTTTCTGAAATAAACTCTTTAGCACTCTAGAATGCTTTATACCCATTAAATCTATAGGCTTCATTTATTCAACTCCTTTACAATGATCGGCGCTCGTAATTTATCTCTTACCCAGTTCTGTTGCTGCTACTAAAGCAAAAAGCAAAAAAGCAACAACAACAAAAAAAGTTAACTTAACCATAAGTGTACGGTAATTCCTTCTCTTAAAGGTATTGTGACATGATGTTGGAAATTTTGCATATTTGTCACAACATATATATCTTATATCATTCAGCTCTGTTCGTTTTTGCAAAATAAATTATAAATATATTAAAATTTCATTCCAAGTTATGGTAGTATTTTCTCTGGGGCACGCCCCTAAAAATCTGCGCACTTCCGCAAAACGTCATGTGACGTACCCGTGGGTAGCCGCTGCTCAACGCGCATGTAAATAATAATGGCGGAGCATGTCAAACAAACACAACCTATTGTTAGTACATGAATGTATTAAAGCAATCGAAGGGTTATTATTCATCCTATACAGTTATTGGACACTCAATCAATTGAAAAGTGATTTAGACACGGTTTATTTCATACACAGTAGCTAAGTGAGGATAGCTTCGTGATGTGGCTTCTTTGTTCTTGGGCTGAGCTAACAGAGTCCCGATCGCGTCTGAGATCTATCATTTTAAGACAGTAAATCATCCAAAACTCTCATTAATAAACCCTCCACCTTCCAAAAGAAATTACAGATGTTACCTGATCGCGCAGACATAATTTAAAAATACATAAATAGCAACGTGTTTGCTCCTGTATCTCGGCAGGTGTTTGTTAGCAGTTATCTCGGTTAACAGAGTCCCGATCGCGTCTGAGATCTGTCATTTTAAGACAGTGTTACGTATTAAAGAGTTTAAGGAAGCTCTGAAACGAATGTGCATGTTATTGCAGGTTTATTGTACATATAAGAAGAAATTTGCAGCTCACAACAGACCTTCCGCTGTTCACAAAGTCCACACACACTTCTTCGAAGGTTGGTCACGTATAAAACCCCCTGGGTGTCGTCATCGCCTCGTGGGACCGCCCTACGCTCACCACGTAGCCAGCCTCTCTGCCAATCAGCTATCAGCTCGATGTAAAGTCAAAGTCAAAGTCAAAGTCAACTTTATTGTCAGATCTGCAATATGTACTGTACAGGACATACACACACTAGTGTCGTGTCTGCTGGTTGGTGCAGGCGTGTAACTGAAAACTCTTCCCTATTGAAAACAAAGCCCATAAGAAAAAGGTTCCGCCTTGGATTTATTTCACATTATATGGCAGGATTTAGGTGAAAACAAATCTTAGAACATAATACTGTAGATATAATACTGATAGAAATATATTTCAACAGTAAATCATCCAAAACTCTCATTAATAAACCCTCCCTGAATAAAAAGAAATTACAGTACAGATGTTACCTGATCGCGCAGACATAATTTAAAAATACATAAATAGCAACGTGTTTGCTCCTGTATCTCGGCTAATGTTTGTTAGCAGCTATCTCGGCTAACAGAGTCCCGGTCGCGTCTGAGATCTATCATTTTAAGACAGTAAATCATCCAAAACTCTCATTAATAAACCCTCCCTGAATAAAAAGAAATTACAGATGTTACCTGATCGCGCAGACATAATTTAAAAATACATAAATAGCAACGTGTTTGCTCCTGTATCTCGGCTAATGTTTGTTAGCAGCTATCTCGGCTAACAGAGTCCCGGTCGCGTCTGAGATCTATCATTTTAAGACAGTAAATCATCCAAAACTCTCATTAATAAACCCTCCATGAATAAAATAAATTACAGATGTTACCTGATCGCGCAGACATAATTTAAAAATATATAAATAGCAACGTGTTTGCTCCTGTATCTCGGCTTATGTTTGTTAGCAGCAAACAAACACAACCTATTGTTAGCACATGAATGTATTAAAGCAATCAAAGGGTTATTTTTCATCCTATACAGTTATTGGACACTCGATCAATTGAAAAGTGATTTAGACACGGTTTATTTTATACACAGTAGCTAAGTGAGGATAGCTTCGTGACGTAGCTTCTTTGTTCTTGGGCTGAGCTAACAAGAGTCCCGATCGCATCTGAGATCTATCATTTTAAGACAGTAAATCATCCAAAACTCTCATTAATAAACCCTCCATGAATAAAAAAAATTACAGATGTTACCTGATAGGCAGTAAGATGGTCGCTGCAGACATACGACTCTCAGTAGGAACCCATCGGTCCCTCGTTCTCTGTACTTCCATTCTAGGCAAAGTTTCTCATCTTTTGGGAATTTGTGAAGGCTCACTTGTTCACTGCTGATATTAGAACACCCAAATGCGCTACAACGTGACGGCATTTTTCAAGTTACAAAAAAAAGAGGCGATCTTTCAGAAAAATAATCTGTATGGCAAGCAGTTAACACACCAAACAAACGGGCAAGGCTCTGCCTTATGCCCAGTGCCTAAGTGTACGTCACATGACGTTTTGCGGAAATTCTCGGATTTCTAGGGGCTTGTCCCAGAGAAAAAATTACCATAACTTGGAATGAAATTTTAATATATTTATAATTTATTTTGCAAAAACGAACAGAGCTGAATGATATAAGATGTATATGTTGTGACAAATATGCAAATTTCCAACATCATGTCACAATCCCTTTAAATCTGCTCTTTCCTTGACTACATTTGCAGTGTTCATAACACAAGTGTCCTTAAGTAAATCCTGTCTAAACTAAGAAATCCTGCTTCACTTTGCAGCATTTTTTTTCTTCTGGCTGTTGAGTCAGGAGGAGAAGGCTGACCCATATCCCTCCATCAGATCTGCATCATTCTACGCATGTTTATTAGTACTGGTAGGTTTAGCTTGGCTCCAACAATCAAAGATTCAGTCTCTTTTTGAGAGACAGGGAATGTTGTTTAGTTTATTGTTATTTTGCATTGAAGATATTGTTCACTTAAAGACAAAGAGCTTGGGTCAAATTAGCTGACAGATATTTGACCGTTTTGACAGTAAGGACAGTTGCAAACGCCTCTGAATTTTATTTACAGTTGCAAGTTGTGTTTGGCTTGAGATGCTCTCAGGGCATCATGGGAGATGTGCTAGCAACTGGCTCACTTCATCATTACCGCCTTCATATTGTTATTCCAGTTTTTTTTTTATTAGACTGTTGATCTGACGGAGCCTCAGTGGAAAATGTGAAGCCTCCAGGGTGAGATCTCCTTGCATAAGCACATTTCCCATTAGACAAGCACTGAGGGGCAAGTGGAATCTGAACAAGTCCGTCAGTATATAACAAAAATACTTCAGGAAAATACTACAAATGGCTCAACCAGAAGGGTCAATAATATGTCAGTGCAGGCCCCACAGGTTTGCATGCACAAATACAATTAAATAAGGCAAACAATAATTTCAAATTGAGCAAAACAATAAGAAATAGCAGCATGATCATTATGCTTCAGTTTAAAATGAAAACTGAAACACTATGCAGCTCTCCACAGCCCTTTTTTTACTCCTCACATTCATTCCATCATGGTTAATTGAACAGAATAGTTTAGTATGCAATTAATTATGATGTGCTGGGATGATGTATGGACCTGACAGAGCATTGTGGGTAATAATAGGAGAGATTTATTTACTGGCTCTGTGTAGGCTCCTCTAAACCCTGCAAAATTAATACAGTTTCTCTGATTCAAATTATGGAAGAAAATAGGAAGGAAATTGTGTCAGACGCATGCATATACAATACACTCGGGATCACGCTCACACACACTCAAAGGCAAACAAATGGATTAACAGGCACACACACACACACACACACACACAAACACTGTCTTGCATACCTAAACACACTGAGAATCAATGTTGTTCTTGTAAAAAAATTGTAAACGTAAAACGGCACAAATGAATCATGCTAATGTTACGGCTGACAGTTGTGTTCAATATTATGATTTTAAACCTCCAAAAGATTGATTACATAACCACTTCTTTATTTACTTGATGGAAGAAAACATACTACTCTGCAGTGCTGGGGGAGAAAAATGAACCTTGAAAAAACATTATACAGTTCAGTAAGTTGAGCAGGAGAGAGATGCATCAAAGCTGTAATATGTTTACTGAAAAACATTCATTAGATTGTTTTCTATACATAAATGTAATCACATAATATCAGAAAACAATCTGTAGTCAATCTAGCTTGGAATAAGTTATATTAAAGAACCTTCAGAATCTGAATAGTCTCAAATACTGTTCATGGACATGTTTAACTCACAAAAACATTTACTTTGTGCATCGGTCAGGAAGAAAGTTTACCTAAACATATCTAGTAAATCACACTCTTTGCTTTTCATTTACATAGTAAAGCAAACATGGTGCATGCTCCCTAATTTTTGGAAATAATTTATTTTAAACTGGGGAACAGTTTGAGAAACTGCAGCTTTTTTCATCCATTCATCCATCCACCCAGCCAGCCAGCATCTTTATCTACTTCTTCCGTGTCACAGGGGTATGTGTGAGGATGGGTACACCCTGGACAGGTCACAAGTCCATCATAGGGACACATATGGGCCTTTTCTATAGCTCCTCTTCAGCATGACTCGACTCAGTTTGGTACACTTCTGAGCCCATTTCCACTATCACTTTTTCGTGGAACCGGCACCTTTTTTGGTCCCTACTTCTCAAGGGTACAAAGCGGACAGAGCCAGCACCAAAGTGTCCTTGGGTATCCTGAAAGGCACTTTTAAATAAAATGATTAATATTATTATTATAAATGTGATGTCAGAAACCTGTCGGTCACTGATTGGTCAGGGGGCGGAGTCACTAGAGGGGTTTGAGAATTTTCACAACACGAGATCTGCCATTTACAATTACTGGTGTTCGAACTCGAGGAGCGGCTGGACCTATTTTAAAGATTTTAAAAACAATAACGACAACAAAGTGATCTAATGCTGAAGTGGAAGCATTTTTGTGCTTGGTGGCCGACGACGGAATTCAGAGCGAGCTAAATGCCGCTCCGCCGGTAACCCCGGTACTCTCCACCGGAGTTTCGGAGACCCCTCAGGCCATGCAGGGCTTCATCTTCCCGGTTCCGAGCTCCGCCGGTCACCGCAGAAGATCCTCCGTGCTACCAACTTGGGGCTCAGAATCTGGGCTGGCCTTGCATGCTCTGTGGGCTCCAAGCTCCACTTGTCTCCATAGAGGATCATACGAGCTGCTGACTCTCAGAAGGCCATTGCCCGGACCCCGGACTTGCCTGCTCATAAAGGCCGAACCCCGATCCCGGCAGACAGGGGGACCACTAAATATCTATATATATATATATATATAGAGAGAGATATATATATATATAGAGAGATATACAAGCCCAAAACCAGAAAAGTTGGCACGTTGTGGAAATCGCAAATAAAAACAGAATACAATGACTTGCAAATCTTTTTCAACCTATATTCAATTGAACACACTGCAAAGACCACATACTTAACGTTCGAACTGGTAAACTTTGTTATTTTTTGCAATTATTAGCTCATTTGGAATTTGATGCCTGCAACATGTTTCAAAAAAGCTGGCACAAGTGACAAAGAAGACAGAGAAATTTGAGGAATGCTCATCAAACACTTATTTGGAATATCCCACAGGTGAACATGCAAATTGGGAACAGGTGGGTGCCATGATTGGGTATAAAAGCAGCTTCCTTGACATGCTCAGTCATCCACATAGAAGGATGGGGCGAGGGTCACCACTCTGTGAACAAATGCGTGGGCAAATTGTCGAACAGTTCAAGAACAACTTTTCTCAACGAGCTATTGCAAGGAATTTAGGAATTTCACCATCTACGGTCCGTAATATCATCAAAAGGTTCAGAGAATCTGGAGAAATCACTACACGTAAGGGGCAAGGCCGAAAACCAACATTGAATGCCCGTGACCTTCGATCCCTCAGGCGGTACTGCATCAAAAACCGACATCAGTGTGTAAAAGATATCACCACATGGGCTCAGGAATACTTCAGAAAACCACTGTCAGTAACTACAGTTCGTCGCTACATCTGTAAGTGCAAGTTAAAGCTCTACTATGCAAAGCAAAAGCCATTCATCAACAAGATCCAGAAACGCCGCCGGCTTTGCTGGGCCCGAGCTCATCTGAGATGGACTGATGCAAAGTGGAAAAGTGTTCTGTGGTCTGATGAGTCCACATTTCAAATTGTCTTTGGAAACTGTGGACGTCGTGTCTTACGGACCAAAGAGGAAAAGAACCATCAGGACTGTTATAGGCGCAAAGTTCAAAAGCCAGCATCTGTGATGGTATGGGGGTGCATTAGTGCCCAAGGCATGGGTAACTTACACATCTGTGAAGGCACCATTAATGCTGAAAGGTACATACAGGTTTTGGAGCAACATATGCTGCCATCCAAGCGACGTCTTTTTCATGGACGCCCCAGCTTATTTCAGCAAGACAATGCCAAGCCACATTCTGCACGTGTTACAACAGCGTGGCTTCGTAGCAAAAGAGTGCGGGTCCTCCCCTGGCCTGCCTGCAGTCCAGACCTGTCCCCCATTGAAAATGTGTGGCGCATTATGAAACGTAAAATACGACAACGGAGACCCCGGACTGTTGAACAACTTAAGCTGTACATCAAGCAAGAATGGGGAAGAATTCCACCTGAAAAGCTTCAAAAATTGGTCTCCTCAGTTCCCAAACGTTTACTGAGTGTTGTTAAAAGGAAAGGCGATGTAACACAGTGGTAAATATGTCCCTGTGCCAACTTTTTTGCAATGTGTTGCTGCCATTGAATTCTAAGTTAATGGTTATTTGCAAAACAAAATAAAGTTTCTCCGTTCGAACATTAAATATATTGTCTTTGCATTCTATTCAGTTGAATATGGGTTGAAAAAGATTTGCAAGTCATTGTATTCTGTTTTTATTTGCGATTTGCACAACGTGCCAACTTTTCTGGTTTTGGGCTTGTATATATATATATATATATATATATATATATATATATATATATATATATATATATATATATATATATATATATATATATATATATATAT
>JBBPBX010052871.1:5838-24050 GCA_038048925.1 Garcialebias charrua
TGATGTACTTATGCCTTGTAAAAAATTAAGACCCCCACCCCATCAGCCTAACGGTGGTTTAATCCACTGTTGGCCTGCTTGAGGCGACACAGAGATGTGCAGGAGGCTGTTTGAGGACTGAAGCACTGGAAGTTGTCTGAATGAATAACTTCCTATAAGCTTTTGTTTGTGACGGCTCCTTGTTAGTGTAATGATGAGTAACTCCATCTGTCACGCGAGAGAACGGAGGTTGAGTCCCTGATGGGAAGGTTCATTGTTAGCATTTTATTTAATATATGCCCCCCCCCACACACACACACACACAAAATGCTTCCTATAAACTAACAATGAAACAAAATTCCCTCCCCTCGTTATCAGTAAAAAGATACAATCCTCATGAACATGTCTTGTTGAAGCGCTGATAATAAACACTTCCTCTGAAGGCTGTGACCCCGTGACCTCATACGTCTGAGTGACTGACTCTTTGTTAAACACACACCGACACTCAGAGGTTCGAGTGTGTGTTTATAACTCATGGACGCTCCTGACTGCTGCCGGGCTTCAGTTCTGTGACGTCCGCTGGGTTTTAACACAAACTCAGAACATTTACCAATGAAACCTGCGTACGGTACCACATGTCATCAGTCCAGCGTTTCAGGAACTCACAATGTTCAGCTACATTTCAGCCATGTGGGGTGGGGGGTGTTAAATAAATATTTGTAGTAGTGAAGACATGACTTGAGTTACAGTAAAATCTAACTCGGATACATTTGTAGTTAATGAACAACACTTCAAACGACTGGTTTCTTCTATTGTTACATTTCTGTAAAGTATTAGTCACTCTTCTGCTTTTAAATATGGATTGTTTCCAGTTTATATCTTTACTAAACACTTGTGCAACCTTTAATGTATTGAGACAAAGAGTTGCTGCAGACGATCAGCAGAACGTCTGACGTTGTTTGTTGAGGATTCTTGAACAGGCCTGAAACAAACGATTCCTCACAGACTTTAAAAAGTGTTGTTCAGCTGAGCGGCAGCAGGAGTTACAGGAAACAGAAGTTTAGAAAGGCAAACGTGCACTTGAGCTAATAAAATTGGGTTAGTCACTGGAAGGGTTCTTGGCTCCGATCCCTTGAGGTGACGGCGCCCTTGACCAAAGGCGTTGAAGGCCAGCAACTGTGGTGACTCTGAACTGCTGCCAACAAGTTACTGTTTATACCTGAATAAATAAATAATCTCTGGGTGGTGGGGGGGGTCTTTCTTTTTCCTTCTGTCACTTCATTCCCTGTCTCTCCATCTAACTTCCATGGCTGGCTGATTTGGCTGAGCAAAGGGAAACAGGCGAGGCCTCCACAGTTCAGGGCTCCGGAGAGCTTGGCCAGGCAGCGGCAATCAATCACTGAATAAATCCGTCCTCTCACAGGACCGCTGTGTGCCAGGTGACTTGGTCAGACGTTGCAGAGGAAACATACTGTGCATCACCCACAGATGCTTTCTGAGTTTAGACAGACTGGGAAACCAGTGAGTACTGTACACAGACATGACGAACGACTGGGTGAGACATGTTCACATCAGTCAGATATGGCAAGCCACATCGGTAGACAATGTATTCAGTTATATCCATCCATTCCATTATCTTTTACCCGCTTCTTCCATTTTGGATCACGGGGGTCGCTGGTGCCCATGTCCAGCAATCACAGTGCGAGGGGCGGGGTACACCCTGGACGGGTCGCAAGTCCATCACAGGGCCACATAGAGACAAACGAGGCAAACAACCATTCACTCTCTCACTCACACTTAGGGACAATTTTAGAGTCACCAGTCAGCCTAACATGCATGTTTTTGGTCTGTGGGAGGAAACCGGAGTACCCGGAGGAAACCACGCATGCACGGAGAGAACATGCAAACTCCACCCAGAAGCACCCGCTTCGGATGTTATCAAGCATAAAATGGCCCTTATCAGTCATCCCCATACGTAGCGGTCAGATTGCCCCTCCTGTACCTCCTAGGAGATTTAAAGGTACGTTGTCACCGTTACAAGCGATGACAGCAGGCTCCGTCTTTAGCTACGTGTTAAAACTTAGAGTAAAGCCTCTGGCGTTAGGTTTAGGGTCTTGGTTAGGTTTAGGGTCTTGGTTAGATTTAGGGTTGGTCATCTGGGTCAGGTTTAAGGTTAGGTTTAGGAAAACGGTTACATAAGCTGAAAAAAACAAAAACACTTCCCGGTTTACAGAAACACGCTGCCTACTCACAGCGATAATAACGCTGATAACGTTCTTTTAAACATGCTAGGAGGAAGATTGGACAGTTTTGCTGCTATATATGGGGATGATAACAGAGGATAACGCCCATTGTATGGACTGACAACAATAATAATAATGAGTTCAATTTATAACGCACTTTTCATTAGTGAAAATCTCAAAGTGCTACACACATTGAATGCTACACACATTCATACACCGGTAGCGGCAGACTACCATGCAAGGTGCTTTCCAGTCCAGATGACAACATCCGAACCCGCTGCCAGAAGGGCCCCCGGACCGGGATTTGAACCGGCAACCTTCTCGCTGAGAGGCAGCAGCTCTACCAGTTGTGCCACCGTGCTTTAGTATATTCAGTTATACTAAAACTAAAATAGAATAGACTGGTGCCAAAATGGTGCGTGGCACGGCTCTTTGTTCTGCAGAATAAAAGTTTCAACTAAACATATCGGTTGCCCTTTTTCGGTTTAACTTAAATTCCTGAACTTGATTGGATTTTGACCACAATGGAAGAAGGCCAGAAAATGTGTAAATTCCTGTTCGTCTTCTGGATGACGTTGACTTTTGGTGTGTTTGTCTCTTGCAGACATGTCTAGAGTTGGAGAGGTACCTGCAGACAGAGCCCAAACGACTCTCGGAGCTCTTCGACGAGGAGCTGGACTGCCTCCTAACGCCGGCCTTTATGCAAGGCAGTGACAGCGATGAAGACCTGATGGACCCACTACTCCCCAGCCTCCCAGACCAACCCAGCCCACCTCCTCTACTTGTAGCCATCCCAAAGGTCCAGGCCAAACTCCTCCAGGTCTCCAATCCAAGCAGGAGTCGAGCAGTAGCCGGGACGGATATTGTTACAACAAAGGACCAGGTCCTGGGAGGAGTCAGTGCTGCACAGCTCAGTGCCGCCGTCACATCCCTAACACCGCCGTCGTCTCCAGAGCTCGGCCGGCACCTTGTCAAGCCCACACAAACGCTCACAGCAACGGCAGACGGTATGTTAACGCTCAAGCTGGTGGCAAAGAAAGTTGGATTAGGAGCAGCTAAAGTGGTGGCAGCACGGGCGTTACCTTCTCCGTCAAGCCGAGGAGGAGCCTTGAGCGACAGCGAGCAGGGAGGTGGGGGAGGTCTGGGAGGAGATGTTCCTGAGAACAAGAAGAGAGTCCACCGGTGCCAGTTTAATGGCTGCAGGAAGGTTTACACCAAGAGCTCCCATCTGAAGGCACATCAGAGGACCCACACAGGTAAAATCCTTCACACCTGCTGATGTCTTTAATGATTCTCATCATGGTACTGCTTTTCAGGTATACCTTAAGGATTTTTACATCGCCCATCAGAGGATTTTATTTTCTAAAAACACCCGGGGCTCTATTGTTCCCAAAGTGTGCAGCTTGGTACATCAAACCTCTTCTTGATGAAGCAAAGTTTGTTCTTGCAAATTGCAATGTTCCCTCCTCAGTCTTCTAGTTTTAGGCTGAAGTGGTAGACAAAGTGTATACTGAAAGCAAGATGTTTATAACCAAACATGAGCAAGGCCAGAACCCTTTAAACATGAGGTGGGGTGTATTCCTAACAGAGCGTCAGCATAAAACTTAATGGTGCCTGTGTGAGTTCACAGATATACTTCGATAAGTGCTTAAGTCTAAAGCTCATTGTAAAATAAAGACTCTGGTCCGGCATTACCGTATTCGCCGTTGTAAAATACGCACCAGTGTTTAATACGCTTTGTCCAATTATTAACAATAAACAAGAAAAAATCGTACATAATACGCTTCGGTGTTTAATACGCGTCATCGCCACGCGACGCTTCAGCGCCTCGCAACGCGTCAGCGCCTCATTTGCCATGATTAAGATGGCGGCGACAGAAGCAAGCGAGTACGAAGAACTTCACAAGGAAACACGGTAAAAACAATTATTTCTTTGCGAGAAAAAATATATTTCTTAGCTGACTTTATAGAAGATGTGCTCTTGAGCTTAACGAAATGTTCAAATCAGCTGGATTTTTAAAAAAAAGTTTGCTGAATTTTAGGCAGGCGGTTCAGACCGGACGCTTTGTTTCTTTAAATTTAGCTAAATAAACGCTTAAAAAAATATATTTCTTACCTGACTTTATAGCAGACAGTCCCCTGAGCTGAACCAAATGTGAAATCAGCTGGATTTAAAAATCCGCGTTGTGGTTTATGAGTTACGGTATCTTGTTAACAAAAACAGCTACATCCATAGCAGGGGGCGGGCAGCGACAGAGTCAGTCCGACCAGAGGAGGCTTTTTTCGGACACATGAGCTAGAAACGTCTGGAAGTGGCCCTCTTCCTCTTCGCTCTCCGAGTCCTCTGCTGCTGCCCATAGCGCCCATAGCGCCCGAAACTGGTACTGCACCATTTTTGCCCAAAATGTAAAACGGCGAATCAGAGCGAAAAATGGGTCTAAAAATATGGGGAAAAAATCCATAGATGATACGCTTTGGTGTTTAATACGCAGGACATTCAAATGAGCAAAAAAAACTGCGTATTAAAAACTGTGTATTATAGACCGTTTTTTACAGTATGTGCTTAAACAAAAAGATGCTTCTCCGTGTGAGCTGCTGGAAGCTGGTGGATAATTTGTAAGTTAAACATTGATTGTGTGAGTTTCCTAAAGAGAATCAGCTCTTGTTTCTCAGATGACCTCCAGAACTATTCATCTCAGTCTTGGTACAAGCTCAGGGTCAAGACGTTCGGCATCAGTAATTGCCTGAGGATTGACAGAGTGTCGCTAAATGACTTTGCCAATTCAGCTATGTCCAACTGGGTCTGATGAGTAGCTTTAGCATCTTTCTGCGTCTGCCCTCTCAGTGACCCTCAGACAGAGCACAGACCAGGCTAATGTGTGCAGGCCCAGAAGCCAGAAGCTTTCCGGATGAGGACACGATCTTTGGACTGGGGAAAGAGACACATGAGCAACGGTTGAGTTAACCAATGCAGACAGTGTTGAATCAAAGCTTGAAATGTTGTCAGCAACAAAGTGAAACTGGTTCAAGAGTCTTATAATTGGTTATTACAATATAAAACAGTTCTTTTGCATATGTTACAATACAGTTACAAGGTAACAAGTTAAGCAACCTAAAGAAATGCTGTGATTGGGATGTAAGTTAGTACAAACTCAGACCAGTGATACAGACGTTAATCACTTTGTAAGGAGCTGGCGCATTGCCTCGAACAAGTGGCGGTATCGTGAGTGGAGTGGGGGTATGTGAGGGAACCTAAACACTTTGTGGTGCTTTCATCCACCTAACGCAGACCACTCCATGAGAGGACTGTTGTATTCTGGGTCAAGCTTTTCATCTGCTGTCCAGATGCAGCACTGGACTCTTCCCATCACTCGATGTCACCCTGTCTACAGCGCCATATGGGTTCACCCACCCAAAGGCTCTGCTTCGAATGGTGCCATAACCAGGAGGCACGGACTGACAAATGATATCATGTTCAGCAATAACTCTCAGTTCTGCATTACCACTGATGACCATCATGTCTGATGGTGCAGAGGAGACCTATGTTGCCAAGGCTTTGGAGAGACACACTAGCTTTACTCCTGATATGGTGTACCATAATGTATGGTTCCCAGTGGCTCCAGTATTGATTTAGGAGACCCTGACAGCACAGCGCTACGTCAACACGATCCTGCTTCCTTTCATCAAGATACCACCTGTCAACACATGATATGTCGGTGGACTGCCTGCATCATGTTCAAATCTTCTTGGGCAGCTGTGGCTGAGTGGTTAGAGTGGTCATCCTCAAATGGGAGAGTTGGGGGTTCAATTCCACCAGCAGTCACATGTTGAAGTGTCCCTGGGCAAGACACTGAACCCCTCATTGTCTCCGATGTGTCCCATCAGTGTATGAATGTGATGTAGAGCACTGATTAGTCTCTACATATTCAGATTATCTTTGTAGAGATAAAGTGCTGTATTACAATTACGTGACATTTGCTATTTAATTTCCTGTTTGTCAGTTTTTGTCGGTAAGTGCAGTTTGCCATGGTTCAAGAAGACTACAGTATAATTATTATTGTTTATCACAAGGAACATTACCGCTGGAAACCATTTTGTTCTGTGATACAAACTATTTGATTGCCTTGTTTAAAATTATTGGAGTGCTTTTTTTCAGGCAGCGCTGCCATGTTGTAGTTGATGATCTCAATAATGACATCGCAAAATCAAAAACTATTCATAAAAATTAGATTTCTGTATGATCCCACAGGCATCCGGGCATTAAATGCCACGCAGCATCTCCAGTGTGCAATAAGATGCACAATAATTTCTTAAAGGTGCTATGTGTAACTTTCTGTAGAGTGCAGAACTTAGAAAAATTTTCAACAGGCAAAGCATTCTGATCCCTCCCCCTCAGAGCCATATATGGCTCTGAGGGGGAGGCTCTGCTGAGATTCAAATTCAAGCTCTGTTTTTATTGGCTGATTCAAATTCAAGCTCTGTTTTTAATTGGCTGGTTACAAACTCTGTTTTTATTGGCTGTCATTGTCCTGGTCACTCTGTGTTTTTAGTGTTTTTATAAATGCTGATAGAGAAGCAAGGGGACTATAGTTTTTTTCAGAGATTACTTTGTCTAACATCAGTTTGTCAGTAGATAGTGACAGAGTGAAGAAATATGTTAAAAATATATTGTTTGAAAAGTTACAGACTACATTACAATCTTACATACCCCAGCTTTAATGTNCATATATATATATATATATATATATACCGTATATATATATATATATATATATATATATATATATATATTGACAGCATATGATGACACTTAATTTTGTTGTACTTCTTACAATCACATTAAAGCTTTTCTGATTCTAATTCTCAACAACTAATGCATAAAAAATAGTATTTTCTGTATGAAAACGTACGTTTGGATAAGTCATTATAGATGCCGTTTGGACTGTCACCACCTGCAGCAGCACGGTTCTTAAAATGTGACAGGAAACGGTAATTTGTTCATTCTTAGCAACCCGTTGATCTGATTTAAAGTTGGAATACCTCCCGGATTAAAGAGTTTTAGCCTGAATCCGTCACTTATCTGCAGCATGCTGCATGGGCACACCTTGCACAGCCTAAAGCTGGCATTATTCAACTTTAGCTTCAACCACACCATCAATTTACAGCATCTAATGCATTTCATGTCCTCCAGTTGTCATCATCCGGTGTTAGCAGTCTCGCCAGGTTCACAGTACGTAGCCTGAAGACATCTACTCTATTAATACTGGCAACTTCGGCTTCATTAATCCAGCGTGTTACAGGCTTATGTGATCTCTGCTACTATTGCACGACTGTAGCTGTGGCTTTTCTCTCCAGGGCTGCACCTTGGGTAGCTGGGAAAACTGAACTCCAGGAGCTTTTTTATTGTATCTAATCCAGAAAGAGCAGCTAGTCATGCGAGACCATGACTGCCACTTCCAATATCTTTAATCTTTGTGGGATTCAGGAGTCGAGTCATGCTAACAAACGATTAACTTTTAAAGGTAAAGTCATATCCTGAGCAAAAAAATAGGCAGACACTTTAAAGACCCTGCAGCCTCCTTATTCTGAGCATGTGTGGCATGCATGTTGGGGGTGTCGTATTCCCGCCTGATGTGTTCATTACAAGCACTGTGCTGTGGTTTAATTAGCCTAATCCTCTTTTTGGGTTATTATGACCATAAATCATTAAACATACATGTAGACGGGGATTAACGTTGCAGAGCCTACAGGGAGGAGCAGCTGCAGAACGCCTGTACAGTCTCAGTGCGCTTACTGTAACTCAGTGCACACCAGAGGCCATTAAAAGCATCATTATTTTCATGTTTGTCAGCGTCTGCATGTGCAGACATATGCGCTGCTGAACCACATTAGCTTGGTAATTACATCCCTGTGTTTGCGTTGAAAACAGTTTCTTTGAGATGCTGATTAGATTTAAGGATTTTCTCACTTGAAGCTCTTCAATTAAGGACGAGTTGCAACATTAGTAGATGTAGACGGTAAATCCAAGTCAGGGCTGTTTTGAGTCTGAGCCAGACTTCTTGTATTTTTTATCCTCTCTTGGATGGAGCTGGCTCTCTAAGAGCAGTTGATTGCCATTAGTCATATCTTGTTTGAGTAGCGGTCCAAAATAATATACTTGACGACAGACTTGGCATCCACGGCAGCAGAATTTGTGAGCGGTTTTTAAAAGACGTGTTTGTCAGAAGTCTTAGCTGTGTTGGCAACGTGCATTCTGCAGAGGAAAGCCCACCTGTTCAGCGTTTACATCCACATGCATTGAACATCAGTGACTGCAGTTTTGCACTTTCATTCATTTCTTACTGTTCTTAATCTTTTGTTTAGTTAACAAGACTGATCCAACATGCATTAAAAAAATGATAAATGGCACATAAAATGGATTCAAGTGCTGTCTTCTGACATGGCCACATGATTGAAATGATTGAAACTAAAGAAGACTTGCAGCAGCTATGATCCTGCCCGAACGTCGTTCGTCTGAACGTCCGCTCCTCCGTCCTTGAAGCGACAGCTGCCCCTGCAGCCTCATCCAGCTCTTTACCAACCCAAACATATGGTTCATGGGCAGAGTTATTCTCAGCCATAGTATTAAAAGAAATCCATAAACTTTGACTAAAACTTACCAAACACTTTATTAAAATCTGCTGAGGGTTTTATGATAAACTGCATTTTGCTCACAGAAAAAACAAGCACGGACATTTACATGATTGCCTACCCCCAGGAAAGGTGGAGATTAGGGATGTGCGATATGGCATAAAATTCATATCACGATATGTATTGTGAAGGGTGGCGATAACGATATATATCGCAATATGTTTTTTGGTATAAAACTTGCAATAGGAATGAAAAAAAAAGCATAGGGTGTCCTTTTGCCATAATTTATTTTGAAAACTGCTATACCACAAAATAATCTCTATTAAGAAAATTTCACTACTAGGTCCAGAGAGTTTTTAAATAATTAACAACTCAAGCATTAGGCTTCTTTCTTGTAGTGCAAAACAGTGCAAAATATATCTTGTGTAGTTTTAGCCATAAGTTTTAAACTAAAGAATATGTTGTTAACTCTTAACAGTTTCCAATATTGTCACTTAAGAAATGAACAGTAACAGAGCAGCATTTTACACTGAAAACACTTCACCCTCCAACCCTCTAGAGGGCGTCTCCTTCAGCTTTAAGGAGAGCTGACAAGGCAACCAGTTTCCTCTGTGGCTTTGACCAGAGGGTCTCTCAATAAAATCACACAACACAGCGTTCTATCAGAGGGCAGGTTTTTCTAAAGATGATCAACGCTTACTTTAACTTTCCACAAAAAAAACTTTCACAACAGAACACAGCGTTTTGCGCATGCATCCGAATATGGCAACACTATGGCAAGTCGGACGTAGTTAGCTTATAGCTTCGCTACTTAGCACTCGAAGAAAAGACTTCAACACCACTTACACACAGTTTTAAACTAAAAAAAGTAAAGATTAAATCTGACAACTGATTTTCTGCGGTTAGCCGGTAGAAGACAGATCTCTATCGTAGGCTAAATTTCTATCGTTTCTACCGTGTACCGTTTATATCGCGCATCCCTAGTGGCGATCTGATTTTTTCCCCCCACAACAGTCAAAAATTAAAAAAACTAAAAGCATTAAAATAATTATTTTAAATCAGCCTTGTGTTGGCTCTGTGATGAGGAGGGTAAGACGTGAGTGAGACCTGGACTTTACACGTCTGCTGTGGGACACTGTGAAGCTGCAGCTCGCAGGTTTAAATGCTGTTGTGATCGTTCAGTTACGTGTCTGACTTCCTGTGACCCCAGCCCTCACACTGCTACCACCAAACAACATGTACCTCCTGTGGAGTCAGGATAACACCTTGCTGACCTCCCTCCAACACCTGAATGTTCCTCCATACTCCTCTACTCCCCCCTCTCCATCCTCCAGTTGCTTATTTAGGTTTGGGTTGCCAAGCAACTGCATCCAACTCTTTCATAATTGGTCGGTGCCTTGTAGATTGTCCATGCCTGTTAATCTCTCTCTCTGTCTCCCCCCCCCACTCCCCCTCCATTTTTTCTCTCAGTTGCTAGGTGACTTTTTCATGCATCCCTGCCTTGCTGTGTTATAATTGGCTGGCGTCATGGTTGCCGTGGCGTTAGGCTTGAGCTGGCCTTGCTTCATTCCTCCAGCAGTGTGTGTCTCGCGGTGTGTGTCTGTGTGTGTGTTTCTGCTGAAGAAAGACTGGGTTCTGCAGCCAATTACTGAAGACGGGTGTGAAACGGCCGTCTGTCTGGCACCTGCGCCCCCCACTCATACACTTTATCACAAACACACATGTAGGTTACAAACCCAGTGCTTCTCTTAAAGGATAAAGCTGCCAAGTGGTTGGTTATTGAACGCTGAAAAACTCCGTCCTGAGCAAGGAGGACTTTGTGGAGTGAGTAGGAGGACTCGCTCTAGCAGAGACTGCAGCTGAACATGGATGATTTTTACAAAGCTCCAAGTAATCCCCTGTAGACTTACAGACGATCTGATTTTTGTTTTCGACTTTACTTGAGTTGTTGCAGAAGAATGTGACGTGTTACCCTGATGCATGCTCAATAATCCAGGTAGAAAAATCTAAAAAAGCTAAGTCTGGTCCTCTGGACATTCAAAAAATAAAACAAAGAAAAAAAATTGTAGAAACGTTTTGTCTTTCGTCCGAAAGACTTCCTCAGTCTGAGCTGCTGTGACATGATGTGTTCATTGACAAATACCTTTGTTGTGTGTTTATAGGTAGACTAAAGGACTTGGTGCGTGTCTAAAACATAAAAAAAAGACAAATGCTACACTTGTATGTATGGGAAAAGTAAGGAGTTCAGAGCTACATGGGATGGCCTTCCTGTGTGAGGAGGGACCATGCGAGTCTGGTGAAATGTGGTTTAGGGGGTAGCACTTTGGTCCTGGTTAACCAAGGCTGGCTTTTGGAACACTAAACCTTAATGCCGGGTACCCATCTAAATTGTCAGAACGCTCCTGCCGCCCCCTTTTGGCCGCTTGTCACTGATGCCGGGTACCCACTGGGACGCGTCTGATGACGCGCACTAGGGGGAGGCAGAGGGTCATCAGTTGTTGTGTTTTCATGCTGCTGGCAGATAAAATCAGCAGCACGTGACCCCCGTTTCTACTGGAGTGGGTTTTCTACGAGCCGAACTGCAGCTCCGACAGTCTTTGTTGAGATTAAAACGTTTTTTTATGTTTGGGGTGATCGTACGCTGAGCGGACAGCAGCAACTGTTTAAAATGCCAAGATTCTTACCGGAGTCTGGTTCCAATTCATGGAGGCTGATGAGGTAAGTTTAAAAAGTCCAAAAAAAGTCCCGTTGTCGTTGCGTCATCACATAGCAGAGGCTCTCCCGATTGGTTGCTGGACGCGTCGAGCAACGTCGAGCCGCAAAAACATCAACTTTTGAGACTTTGGCGGCTCGACGCTGCTCAACGCGTAGGTTGTTTCGGACGCACGCGTGCGTGGAAAGGAACTGCCGCGTGCCGGCGCGCCGCTTCAAAAACTCAAAAAGCGCCGCTTCACGGTTCGCCGCGCCTCGACGCGTCTCCACATAGACTTTCAATGTAAACCGGCCGCTTCAGCCGCCCGACACGGGTCCGGTGGGTAACCGGCATAACTCTGGTATGAAAAGAGCCTGCGATTGTGCACGAAGTTGAGAGATCCCGACTAGATATCTTGAAATCACCTAAATGCATGACGTGGGCCCTGGAACTAATCTCCATGAGCAGCGTGGGAACTTATTCCACTTTGGTGAGAGGCACTGCGCATGTGCAGCTCTACTTATACCCCTACCACAATGTACACGCAAG
The DNA here is from genome assembly GCA_038048925.1 of Garcialebias charrua. Classification (NCBI taxonomy): domain Eukaryota; kingdom Metazoa; phylum Chordata; class Actinopteri; order Cyprinodontiformes; family Rivulidae; genus Garcialebias; species Garcialebias charrua. Next base: position 17,931 of record JBBPBX010052871.1, read on the forward strand.
TAGTGACAGTAGGTTCATTCACAAGACACCACAAGCCATGACTGAGATGCTTTCTGGCCACTTCAGTTGGACTTCTGAATGGACGGAAGTGGGGAGGAGGGTTGAAGTCAGTGCACCCCTGATGTGATGTAGTAACAGAGCCAGAACGGTCAACAAGTGAAAAGGTAAGCAGACGTTGCTGTTCAATAATGAGATGAAGTGATGGAATTTGGCCTGAACACTGACCCGGTCATAGAAATAACAAACAGGTTTATTAGCGATGGAAGTGCAATGACGATGCACAGCAGCTTTGTATTTGTTAACAAATACAGGGAACCCTCGACATACGGCAACTCAGACTTACGAACGCGCTCCGAACAACCACCATGTGCTCAGAGTTTCGACTTACAGACGAAATCCGGACTTAAGAACGGCCATGTGCTCGGCCATGTGCTCTGAGTTTTGAGTTACGGATGAAATCCGGACTTACGAACGACACGTGTTCTGAGCTCCGGCTTACGTCTACGAACGGTCCGTAGGTCCGGAACTCGTTAGTAAGTCGAGGGTTCCCTGTATTAGTTAACGACAAAGAATATCGCTCTTAACTAACAATATTTTTAAAACATTACAAGTGAGATGTCTTACACATTTAATGTGTTTCAATCCACGTCAACGCAGCCGAGTTCTGCTCAACGTCTCGTTTGCAGCATCATAGCAAAACACAAGTACAGAGTTAGCAGCACCTTATAATACTGCGTCTTTCATGCAGAGCTGTCTCCACAGACACATCAGAAGCCATCAGAAGTGGGAAGATAAATGGATTGTCACATCAAGTGCACAATAAGATGCCTATAAAACAAAGATCCCCGTCGTGGATTTAAGCTACTGCCTGCATGAGATTCAACTGGAGAATTTCAATATGGAAATCCTGGGGAGCTCAGCTTGTGATGCAGAATTCATTTAGTCCGAGAACCACTGCAGTCGTGTTGTGTCTGCGGATAAAAGTCGACTGCTGTCAAGAATCGGGCAAACTGTGAGAAAATAAAGGGGAAGCAGGCATCAGTCATAGCAGGAAGTGTTGAACATCATCTTTTACGTGTCGTTGCATCACCTTACTGTCGGAGCGCCATGCAAGGGTCTGCTTTTTTCTGTGTGGTGTATTTTTGTGTCATGGTTTCAATATGGACTCAAGTCGTTGTCAAATTACAACACTCTTGTTACTTTTGCTTGTTGTTATAAAGGTTTTTTTTTGCATTTCTAGTTTCACTTTTTTATTTTAGAAAATATTTTCTTTAGCTCTTCAGACATAAATGAGTCCGTTGTCCCATCAGCATTTACAAAGAACAAAAGTAAGGGGGTGGTTTGTTTTAAGCAGCTGTGTTTAATGAAGATATTTTAAAGGTTTTAAAATACTATGATTAATATTATACTGCTGTGACACAAAAAAAATCATCAGTTATCTCTCCACCAGTTTTAGTCAAAGTCAAAGTCAACTTTATTGTCAGAACTGCAATATGTACAGGACATACACAGGATTGAAATAACAGTTAGTTATTTAGACAAAATAACAGTTTTTAAACATCTGTTATTTTGTCTAAAACGACATCAGTGTGCACTTTACATCCTCCTTTTCATAAAACACTTTCATGTTTGGCCTAAAATTTATTTTTTTCTGTATGTTCATGCCCACTTCTGGTCCTTTCAGATATACTTAGTGTAAACCATAGGCGTCACAACAATTATATGTGATGGGGACATGCCCCCCCATCACACACACACACACAAACAAACACAAACACACACACACATTTACCATGAAATAGTTCATCCAGTTTCTACTGCTGTGTGAACTAATCCATTCCACTTGACTAACTGTGGAATAATCAAACCTCTAAAAGTCCACTCCAGGTTTTCCTGGTGACCTACAACAACTCATCACACCACATGAAGTGTCTCTCCGAGGTCACTTAAACAGGACGCTCATCTCTGGGTGGGGGGAGGAGTTACCTCTGTGCTGCATGCTAGCTTAGCGCTATGTTAGTGCCAGCACAGTCGACCGGGGTGGGGGAATTAGGATGCGGGAGAGAAGCAGAGTGTCTGTAGCTAGCGTCTGTATTCTGTGCCGCTAGCTTAGCGCTATGTTAGCGGTGACAGTTGTTAACTGGGGGGCGGGTGTTGGTCAGGCTACTCTAAAATAGTTATTGAGTCAAGTCTTTACTTATGTAGGTAAACATAGATGTTTAACCTGCTGCTGTTATATCTCTGAGCACCTAAGTGAAGTACCGTATTTTCCACCTGATAAGTTGCACCTTTCTATAAGTCGCTATGTCCAATTATTGGCAATAAATTGGAAAAATCCATAAACATGTCACACCTTTATTTAAGTCGCATCTATTATGCGTCACCGCTACGCGACGCGTCAGCGCCTCATTTGCCCTGCTGAAAATGGCGGCCACAGAAGCGAGCGAGCACAGAAGGACTTTTAACAAGATTAACACGGTAAAAACAATTATTTGTCTGCTGAAAATTATAGCAAACATGTGTCTTAGCTTAACCGTTCCTTAATAAATTCACGTAATGGTGAAATCTGCTGGATTTCAATTGTTTCGCTTTTGACGTCTTCCAAACGGTCGCGAGCGCTGCGAAAATAAATAATAAAACATTGAATTTTATCTCAAACAACTCTAACAGCTAACAGTTTGTAAATGACCACCAAGTAATTACTTTCTGTAAGTTTAAAGAAAATCTGTGGTGTGGTTTATGAGCTATTTAGATAAATAGTAGTAGGGGAAAAAACGAAGCTAACCGCGACACGTTTACGTCTATAAAACATTGAATTTTATCTCAAACATCTCATAAAGCTAATCAGTTGTAAATGTCCATACAGTGATTACTTTCTGTAAGTTTGATAAAAATCTGTCCTGTGGTTCTTGACTTATTTTGCTAACAAACACAGCTAACAGTAGTTACCTCCAGAGCAGGAGTCCGGGCTGCGACAGGGTCAGTCCGACCAGAGGATGCTGCCGTCGGACACATGAGGTGGGAACGATCGGTGTACCCTAGCGGCCAAAAGTGGTACTTCACCATTTTTTGCCAAAATGAAAAACGGTCATATCTGAGCCAAAAATTGGTCTAAAAATATGGGAAAAAATCCATAAACACATCTCACTTCTCTATTAGTCGCAGGGCATGCAAATTAGGCAAAAAGGTGCAACTTATAGACTGAAAAATACGGTAGTCACAGAGCTGAAATGGAGGATGTGTGTGAGGGTAAGCTGGTGTCTGTTGGATCTGTTGACAGATGGTCTGCACCCGGCAGGCTGTGTGATTTAAAAGTGAGATGTCAAAAAGCATTTACTCCCAGTGCTCTGTGTTTACTCTGTTATATGCTCCACGCCTCCTGTGATTCTGTCGTGCTGGTTTTATTTTTATTATCCAGAGGAAGTTTAAAGACGGGACACAAAGAACCACAAAATGGGGCTATTGATAAAAACCCAAGCCGTGGGTGCAGAAAACAGAGAGCTTGCACCGGCGGTTTTTATTTCCCCTCTGTCTTTCCAGAATGGAAAAATACAATTTTGTCAAATGTTTGAGTTTCCAACAAATGTTGTAGCACTTCAGGTTCTTTTGTCTGCAAATGTGTGCACGTTTGTCTTCTCAAGAAGGTAGACGTGTGCTGCGGTGGTAGCAGAGGGGCTGCTGGGACATCTGGCTAACTGACTGCTAGCTGCTGCTTCACTCTCAGTTAGGAGCCATTAAGACCCCAATTACAGTAACCACCCCCCGGCTCATGGACAGGCACAGCAGGGGTCTGTAGTTGGGTTCAAACTGTTTTTTATGGAGCACTGTGAACAAAGACCTGTGTTTTAATATTTAAAAGTAGATAAATGTAAATAATTATTGAGCTCTGCCACATACCAATGCATAAACGGGTAATAAAACACAGCTTGGGCCAATTAAGTGTGTTTATTGGTTCAACTAAATGCTGTTAAAAAGTTAAACTGTACTTGTGGAACAAATACCCGAGGCAACGCTGCTGTTTTCTACCAAACAGTCAAAAGCTTATAGAGGTTTACATGTTTGTTTTTGTATTGTACCTCGTCAAGAACTGCTTTTTAATGGTAATTAAAGGTGCCAATGCAAAGGCACCCGTCATCAGATTCTACGATAAATCACGTTTCTACGCTCGACGGACGTATTCTGATCTCCATACTTCCATCGTGTCTGGAAACTTTCTCTTGTCCGGGCCATATAGCTTCTGATCTGCTCAAGATAATTTAAGAAAATTCAAAACGCTTATGCATCATCGCTAGGCATAAAGTTGCGTACACTTTTCATCCCCTCAGCTCCAAAGCAAGGTCATAAATAGAGGTCAAGGTTAAAACAAGGTATTGACTGTTTGAACTATAACTTGTGATCTGTTTGAGATTATTTAACAAAGCTTCGCAAGAATTTGTAGCACCATTACACAGCATGCCGCCGCATGATCTTTTCATCGTACCACGCTGCTAACATTAATTCATTCAACCTTTATTTATACAGGTTAGTCCCATTGAGCCTCGGGGACTCGTTTACAAGAGAGACCTGAATTTAACAAAGAGTGATGACAACCATAGGCAATCATAAAAGAAAACGTGAATTGGGAAAAATAAATGAAAGAAAATGTTATTATAAAACAAAACAACAACAGATACAAAGCAAAGTGATGTAAGATACTAAAAACAGGAACACGTCTGCGTTGGTTTTTGAACTTAGCAGTTGTTTAAAATCACTTAGAGAGGTCAAGGTCAAGAGCTTCAGATCTTTTTGTAAGATATTCCATGAAGCAGGAGCGGAGTAGGAGAAGGCCCTTTTTCCAAGTTCAGTCCTCACTGACGGAACACTGCAGGTAATCATGTCCTGAGAGCGCACGCTGTAGCTGCACTCACACAAAGACATGTAGGAGGAGATGTATGAGGGCAGCAGACCAAGAAGTGATTTAAAGATGAAAATGTACCAGTGGAAGAGTCTGTGTGAAGTTAATGGTTTCCAGTTAACCAGTGAATACAGGGTGCAGTGGTGCAAATAACAGGACCAGAGTTTTTATAACACTTTTTATTTTAATTGCTTTTTATTGTTGCCTGTACTTTAAATGTTGTTTGTTTAAAACATCTTGAAATTGAGTCATCGTGACTCAGTAAGACCTGTATGAATAAAGCTTTAATAAAATAAATCATCCCAGCTTCAAGGTCAAGGTCACAAATCAAGGTCAAAGGTTATGTAATGTCCACTTCTCTGGGTCATTTCCATAGATTTCTGTACAATAATTTGTTGATGTGTGTAATGTGCTGTATGTTGTTTTTTTGTTTGTGACTCGTTCGACAGCTCTGGAGAATCAGACTGAACGTAAATCAAAATGTGTGACTCGATCAGAAGCATCACTGTCAGTAGAAGTGTCTCTGTTGTCTCTGTTACACACCGTCTCCTGCTCCTCAACGATTTACGGCTTTCGCTCTGATCCCCAGAAAGTGCACGTGCAGAGTCTTATCAGCTCCGTGTGTGTGTGTGTGTGTGTGTGAGTACAGAGTTTGCTCTTTAAAAGCAGAAGTAAAGGTCTTCTTTAATAAAATGACCTTCAACATGAAACACTGCAAACTGTAAAAAGGAAGTTACACAAGGTTTTTCAACATGGCTCATAGTTTTTTTTATTTTTTTAGTTGTGGTTTGAGTTTGAAATTTAAGATGCTTTAAGAACTGATTTGCTTCTGTCTCACATGCACACACACACACACACACACACACACACACGCACACACATCAAACTAAATACACACACACACACAGCTGGAAGGCTCTCTATCATGGCGAGATAACTACAGGCAGAGAACAATAGACCATCTCTTCTCCCATCTGGTGAACCGGAGGATGAAACTTCATTTACATTTCAGAGCCCCCCCCCTCCCCCGCCCACCTCCGGGTGTGTGTGTTCGAGCGTGTGTACTGATGGGTGTAGGTGTGTTAATGGAGGGAACAAAACGAGATTCATTTCAGGGTGAATTTGGGATTATGAATGAACATGCTGCAGCGCTGAAAGACTTCATTTGCAGCTAATTGACTGTGTTGGCTCATTAAAATGGCCGCTGTGCTAAAACGTCTCTGCCT
>JBBPBX010052872.1:0-12066 GCA_038048925.1 Garcialebias charrua
TATATATATATATATATATATATATATATATATATGTATATATATAGATATATATATATGTATATATATATATATATATATGTATATATATATATATATATGTATATATATATATATATATATATATATATATATATATGTATATATATATATATATGTATATATATATATATATATATGTATATATGTATATATATATTTATAAGTATATATATATATTATATATATACAGGTAGTCCCCGACTTACGAGCGAGTTCCGTTACAACGAGGCGCTCGTAACATGGAAATCTCGTAATTTGGAACGGCCGCCACGTGTCTCGTAAGTCCGGAATTTCGCTCGTAAGTTGGAACGGTTTTGCTAGCGCGACTACAAACACTCGTTTTTCATCGAAAAACCGCTTATGAGTGCATAAAAATGATCGGAAACGTGTGTCCACATGTTTAGCTAACGGACTGTGGTGAAAAAACACAGAAAAACTCAGTATTTTTTGCGTTTTTTCCAAAAATTTGCCAGCTCGTAAGTCCGGATGCTCGTAGGTCAGAGCGCTCGTAAGTCGGGGACTACCTGTATATATATATATATATATATATATATATATATATATATATATATATATATATATATATATATATATATATATAAATAGCTTGGTCCGCATTGCCGGCAGTAAGTCAGGCTCGTTTCCGGTAAAAGTTGGACTCCGCCAAGGTTGCCCTTTGTCACCGATTCTGTTCATAACTTTTATGGACAGAATTTCTAGGCGCAGCCAAGGTGTTGAGAGGATTTGTTTTGGTGACCTTAGAATCGCTTCTCTGTTTTTTGCAGATGATGTGGTCCTACTGGCTTCATCAGTTCGTGATTTACAATTTTCACTGGAGCGGTTTGCAGCCGAGTGTGATACGGCCGGGATGAGGATCAGTTCCTCCAAATCCGAGGCCATGGTCTTGAGCCGGAAAAGGGTAGCATGCCCTCTCCGGGTCGGGGAGGAGGTCCTGCCCCAAGTGGAGGAGTTTACGTATCTCGGGATCTTGTTCACGAATGAGGGAAAACTGGAGCGTGAGATCGATAGGCGGATAGGTGCAGTGTCCGTAGTGAAGCGGGCGCTGTACCGGTCTGTCGTGGTGAAGAGAGAGCTGAGTCAAAAGGCAAAGCTCTCAATTTACCGATCGATCTACGTTCCCACCCTCATCTATGGTCATGAGCTTTGGGTTATGACCGAAAGAACAAGATCTCGGATACAAGCGGCTGAAATGAGTTTTCTCCGCAGGGTGTCTGGACTCTCCCTTAGAGATAGGGTGAGAAGCTCAGTCATCCGGGAGGGACTCGGAGTAGAGCCGCTGCTTCTCCACATCGAGAGGAGCCAGTTGAGGTGGCTCGGGCATCTGGTTAGGATGCCTCCTGGACGCCTCCCTGGGGAGGTGTTCCGGGCATGTCCCACCGGGAGGAGACCCAGAGGAAGACCCAGGACGCGCTGGAGGGACTATGTTTCTCGGCTGGCCTGGGAACGCCTTGGGATTCCCCTGGAGGAGCTGCACCAAGTGGCTGGGGAGAGGGAAGTCTGGGCCTCCCTACTTAGGCTGCTACCCCCGCGACCCGACCCCGGATAAGCGGAAGAAGATGGATGGATGGATGGATGGATGTTTTTGCTACTTTTCTATTGTTTATTGTTTAATGTATGTGTTTCATTGGCCTCGAGGCTCAATAAGATTTACCTGACTAAATAAAGGTTGAATGAAAAAAAATAAAAAAATAAAATTCAGTGTAACATTATTTTTGATCAAAGCTTGTAAGAACCCCCCCCCACCTACAGAGCAGTCTCTGGTGAAAACAACTCTCTCTCTCTGTAGAAGCAAGTTGGAAATGCTGTTGGAATGTGTGGTTAATTTGTGGGGGATGTATGTAAATGAATGTTCTTTGTGTGAGGGGGATCTTTTGTTTTGACCTACTGGAGAAGATAAGCTGGGAGAAGATTCTCAGGAGGGGATGTTTACCCAAAAACAAAGATATCCACCCCCAGGCTCATGACACCTAATGGAAGAATTGTCATTTTGACAAACTCATGGCAGTTCTAGTGTTTTTTTTTTCCCCTGGGTTTGCCAGTGTTAAGCCAGGTCCCCTACTGACGCAACCACCAACCACTGAGCTGCCTCAGCCCACCTGCGCGAGGCAGAGCGCTGCCATCTCAGGCACCCTGGGGAGACAGAACTAAACCATCACCTTTCCCACTCAAATTTTGATGTTCAGCGACCTTTCAATCACAAGCTCTCCTTCTCTAACCTCTGTGCCACCAATATTATTATTATCATTGTTATACATATATTTTTCTTTCGGCTGCTCCTTCCTCAGAGGTCACCACAGTGAACTGACTTGCATGAAGATTTTGACATTTGTTTTGTTATGCAAGATGCTCTTCCTGACGCAACCACAGACCACCGAGCTACCATAGCCCTCTGTGTGGAGCAGAGAGCTGTCTGGGGTGCCTGGTGGAGCAGATGGTGGGAGTTAAGGGCCTTGCTCAAGGGCCAAGAGTGAGGCAAATGAGGGTGTAGGCAGGTGTGGGTGCATCACCCTTCCACCCACATTTTAATGTTGCCTCTCCGCGGAGTTGAACCAGTGACCTTTCGATCACAGGCTCACCTTCTCTAACTTCTGCGCTGTTTTGGCAATCTAGATTTAGACTTGTTTGACTTCTGGTTTCATGTTTTGACTCATAGCTGCAGGAGCATGTTTTACACGTGGGTACAACATGTGCTGTGAGAAAAACTGCTCCACCCCAAACAGGAATGTTACCAAACAGAAACTTAATTTCCACAAATAATAATCTAAAAAAGTCTTTTAAACACACAAAACTAAAGTGAATTGTTTTATTCATTCATTTCTTTTCTTCTTTTTGAGTCGTCATTCCTTATCCTCAACATGAGGGTGCTGAAGCACCTTCAGCACCCCCTGGTCTTGTGACCTTGTTTTAAAGATTTTGTCTCTATTGAAGTTTTTACAGTCACAAATTGACATGCTTAAAATCAGGCACCACGCCTCCAACTAGCTATTTCTGTCTTTTACATTTGTACATGCTTTTTTAATCAAGCATTTGTAAATGAGTTTTGTTGCTGTTTTACGTTGTTAGCACAACGTGTAATGTTGCCGGGTGTCTGAATGACTGCAGAGCAGCTGAAACAGACTGAACGATGTTTAGACACTGATAAGTGCATTTCAATTAACCAAAAGCAGGTATGACACTATCTCAAAATCCTGACTTTGAGCATGTGCATCACTAACTGTAAAAAGGTCAATGTATTTTTAATAAGATAAGATAGAACTTTATTGATCCTGCAGGAAGTTGTACCCGTTTGTTAGTCTCATGACTTCTTGTTGACTTATTTTGTTTCAGGCGGTACGGTGGCACAGTTAGTAGAGCGGCGCCCTTTCAGCGAGGTCTCAGCATCAAATTCCAGCAGGAGGCCTTTCTGTCCAGATGACCTGACATTGTTGTATTTTTACTTGGATTATTGAGCATGAACTTTGGTGTTTCTGGGTGGAGTTTGCAAGTTCTCTCCGTGCATGTGTGGGGTTTTACTGGGTACTCCGGTTTCCTCCCACAGACCAAAACCGTGCATGTTAGACTGATTGATAACTAATATTTTTAATTGACACGTTTGCTGTTAATTTCTTGTGGCATTTTCTGAACGTGTCTTTCATTTGTTCTCAACTTTACTTTTATCTTTATATATATCTTATATAAATATATATATATATATATATATTATATATATATATATATATATATATATATATATATATATATATATATATATACTGTATGTATATATATGTATATATATATATATATATATATATATATATATATATATATATATATATATATATATATATATATATATATATATATATATATATATATATATATATATATATATATATATATATATATATATATATATATATATATATATATATATATATATATATATATATATATATATATATATATATATATATATATATATATATATAATATATATATATATATATATATATATATATATATATATATATATATATATATATATATATATATATATATATATATATATATATATATACATATATATACATACAGTATATATATATATATATATATATATATATATATNACGCAATAAAAAAAAACGGTCGATTTCTTTATCCCCCTACTAAAAATGGACTATTCCATCTTGACATCTTCCGGGTCAGAGGTGAACTCAGGGGCTAATTCTGTGGCTAGCTGTTTGTGCTGGTTACTTGGATAAATCCGCAGAGAACCCCGCTGTTTCAAGCCAAATTAACGTGGCCGGAGGATTTTATTGTGTGTTTTGTGTCGACCATTCGACGGTGAGTCGTTATTTTTATGTATTTTAGTTACTTTTCATTAAATCTGTTGACTACCTATAGACGCTAACTCTGTGTCCAGCTGGTTGGTTGTGCTGGGTTACTAATGGATAAATCCGCAGAGAACCCCGCTGTTTCAAGCCAAATTAACGTGGCCGGAGGATTTTATTGTGTGTTTTGTGTCGACCATTCGACGGTGAGTCGTTAGTTTTATGTATTTGGGTTACTTTTATGTATAAATGCGGTGGCGACACACCCGTGTATTTGAGATTTAAAAGTGGTTTTAGGGATTAAAAGATCATTCTATTTTTTGTTAATTTCGTGGCCGAATAGAATATATGTACGTAAAGTATTAAATAAATCCTTTGATTTTTGTAATTTCATCCTTTTAGGATCATTTTTGTTACTTTTCAGTTGGCAGTGTAGTGCAAATATTGCATAACGCTGCCGGCTATATATAAATATATATATATATATATATATATATATATATATATATAATATAGAAATATATAAATAGCGGATTAGATTAGCTTCCCCTAATTTTCATAAGACATTTGTGCTTTTGAAATTGTGGACCTAAAAAAATTAATAAGCGTTTTAGAAATTGTGGAACTAATTTTTTAATTAGCGTTGCCCACCACTGCTGACACCTTTTTGTCACAAATCACTCCTGAAACTTTTCTCCATCCGCTCCATCCTGCCTGGACTCTCTTCTTCACCTCTTTACCACATTCCCCATTTTCCTGGACAGTGGACCCCAAGTACTTGAAGTCCTGCACCTTTGTGACCTCTGCTCCTTGTAGCCTCACTGTTCCACTGGCCTCCCTCTCATTCACACACATGTACTCTGTCTTACTACGGCTGACTTTCATTCCTCTTCTTTCAAGTGCATACCTCCACCTCTCCAAGTTCTCTTCCACCTGTTCCCTGTTCTCACCACATATCACAATGTCATCTGCAAACATCATAGTCCATGGGGATTCCTGCCTGACCTCATCTGTTAGTCGGTCCATCACCAGAGCAAACAAGAAGGGGCTCAGAGCCGATCCTTGATGCAATCCCACCTCCACCTTGAAGCTATCTGTCACTCCTACAGCACATCTCACCACTGTCCTGCTGTCTTCATACATGTCCTGTACCAGTCTAACATACTTTTCTGCCACTCCAGATTTCCTCATGCAATACCACACCTCCTCTCTTGGCACCCTGTCATATGCTTTTTCTAAATCCACAAACACACAATGGAGTTCTTTCTGACCCTCTCTGTACTTCTCTATCAACATCCTCAAAGCAAAGATGGCATCTGTGGTGCTCTTTCTTGGCATGAAACCATACTGCTGCTCACAGATAGTCACCTCTTGTCTAAGCCTTCCTTCCACAACTCTCTCCCAGATCTTCATCGTGTGGCTCATCAACTTAATTCCCCTGTAGTTGCTACAACTCTGTACATCACCCTTGTTCTTAAAAATGGGAACCAGCACACTTCTTCTCCATTCTTCAGGCATTTTCTCACCCTCAAATATTCCATTAAATATTTGAGTCAAAAACCTCACTGCCACCTCTCCAAGACATTTCCAAACCTCCACTGGTATGTCATCAGGTCCTACTGCCTTCCCCTTCTTCATTCTTTTCAGAGCTTTCCGGACTTCACCCTCACTAATCTTTCCCACTTCCTGGTCCACAGTTTCTATGACCTCCACTCTTCTTTCTCTTTCATTCTCTTCATTCATTAGCTCCTCAAAGTAATCCTTCCATCTTCCCATCACACTCTCCTCACTTGTTAGAACATTCCCATTCCCATCTTTAATAAGCCTAACCTGCTGCACATCCTTTCCAGCCTGATCCCTCTGTCTTGCCAATCGGTACAAGTCCTTCTCACCCTCTTTAGTGTCCAGTCTCCCATACAACTCATTGTACGCCCTCTGCTTTGCCTTAGCTACTTCCCTCTTTGCTCTATGTCCCATCTCCTTATATTCCTGTCTCCTCTCTTCAGTCCTCTCACTGTCATATTTCTTCTTGGCTAATCTCTTTCTTTGAATGGCGTCCTGCACTTCACTATTCCACCACCAGGTTTCCTTATCTTCCATTCTCTGTCCAGATGACACACCAAGTACCTTCCTACCTGTCTCTCTAATTGCTGTTGCTGTAGTAGCCCAGTCACTTGGAAGCTCTGCAACAACAGTCATTCTACACACAACCATCCGATGCTGTCTGACCACGCTCTCCCCTGCCACAACCTTACAGTCTCCAATCTCCCTCAGGTTTCCTCTTCTACACAGAATGTAGTCGACCTGTGTACTCCTTCCTCCACTCTTATAGGTCACTCTATGTTCCTCCCTCTTTTGGAAATAGGTATTGACTATAGCCATTTCCATTCTCTTGGCAAAATCCACCACCATCTGTCCTTCCTGGTTTCTTTCCTTGACACCAAACCTACCCATCACTTCCTCATCCTCTGTTTCCTTCACCAACATGTCCATTCAGGTCTGCTCCAATCACCACTCTTTCCTCCCTGGGAATACTCTCTATCACTTCATCCAAATCTTTCCAAAATGTATCTTTCTCCTCCCCATCACATCCAACCTGTGGAGCATAACCACTGACTATGTTTAGCATCAGACCTTCTACTTCTACCTTCAGACACATCACCCTATCTGACACTCTCTTCACCTCTACTACATTCTTTGCCAACTCCTCCTTCAGGACCACCCCTACTCCATTTCTCTTTCTATCCACACCATGGTAAAACAGTTTGAACCCTGCTCCAATACTGCGAGCCTTGCTGCCCTTCCACTTGGTCTCTTGGACACATAAAATTATATATTATATATATAAATAAATATTATATATACACAGTAAATAAATATTTTCAAGACTTAAACTGTTATATTTTATTTTCAGCTCTTTTGTTGGACCTCTCTTTATTTATTAATTGATACAGTGATGATGAAAAAGTTTATATAAATAGTAGTAGAGAGACGTCTTAACATACCGGTACTCCGAGCAACATTAAAATTATAGCTTTTAACTTTGCTGTGCAAGATGTTGGGTGGGTGATATGCATTTCTTTAAGGAATGCCAGCTTTATTTAAAATTGTTGTTTGGTTAAGATTTATAGAATGATTGTGTACGTGTGTGCGTTTGTATTTTCATTTAGAATGATCTTCACGGTGTTGTGCGGCTTGCTGTTTGGCAGTGATGGTTATTTTGTGGCCCTCGCCTGGTCCTCCTGCGCCGTTATGTTCTTTATTGTAAGTATTTTATGTCTTTTATTCACACCATTTACTACAATTATTGACCTGTAATACTATGAGAGTAATATTTCTTAAAGTTTGCAAATGACACTAGCTATTATTCATAAGACTTACTCAGGATTGTGTACACTATTATAATGTTGTGTCTCAATGTTGGACACAAGTTGGTGAATGGTTTTTGTGAAAGAGTCTCCAGAAGTCTTGAAATGTTTGAGGGAGGTTCAATGTTTTTGAAAAGCTTGCATTCTTGTCGCCTAAATTTAGAAGCTGTTTAAAACATCGGTAACACAAATTTTCTTCCAACAAAGTCAAAGATTTATCGCAGGCATCTCAAACTTGGGACATCTCAGTTGGTTTCAAGAGTGCTAGAGATGGATTTTGAAACGAAAAACAACAACATATGAGGCTAATACTGTATCCACGTAAAAATAAACACATTGGGGATAAATAATAATTATTGAAAATCTTGTCCAAATCTGTTTATTTTTATTACAAGAGTGTACTTCAGTACAATAAATCATAACTGTCCTGCTTCCTTCACAGGTTCGATCTCTGAAAATGAAGATCCTCCCCTCCCTCTCCCCGGACTCGATGGGAATGGGATCAAGTGTCAAACCCCAACTCCGCCTTTATATCACCGTGGCAACTGCAGTCTTTCAGCCCATCATTATTTACTGGTTAACGTCTCACTTGGTCAGGTGACTGAGGCATTCAACAATCTAAAGTCCAAAAAGGACTGGACCCAAAAAAAAATGTGGTGTTTTCTGAGAGTTTGTACACTCACCGTCTTCTCTCAGTTTTCTCATAACGTTAGTGGGAAGTGTTGAGCTGCAGCACGTGTTTTCATGAAAAGGTTTTATTATTATAACCAAAAGGTGTGAAACTAAACGTTATTTTGTTTGATGTGACTAAATTATAACTAATAAATGCTGTATTGCTGTCTAAGCTTAAACACCTAAAAAAGGGCTTTTATTGACAGTTTTGCATATTCAGAACTGGTTCTGTGTAAAACTGTTTTCAATTATTGGATGTGTTTTGAAGTATTAACCCACAAAGTACACCCACAAGGACAGAAACCCACATTAAATTACACAAGATTCTAGTTTTGTTTTTGTGGAATGAAAGTGCTGCTGGGTCATCTCCCTGTCTGTTTTCGATCTGAATTTTATTTACAGGATGTTTGACAAAGCATGACAATGTTGAACTTTTGTAGGGGGAAAAAAAACGTGTTTTCACTTTTTCCTATGTGTACTATTTCTGTATGGTTGCCTTTAGTGACAATAAATTTTAAAGATGTATGTTATGATTCATCAAGTTACACATACATTAACTCAAAAGTACTTGTAAGTCAAACCCAATAATTTTTTTTTTACCTGTGTGTGTGCATGACATGTTACTAAAGGTGTATTTAAAATCCAGCCTTCTCAATTTTCCTATTGCTTCTATCCAGAGGTGCAGAAAGCTGGAGCCTCTATTTCCAGCAGTCGTTAGCAAAAGCTGACATGGACCCTGGACACATCGCCGGTCTATCACAGTATTTAAAATTCAAATGCTGCAAATCTTGAAGTGCCTCTATCTCCACCTGTTGTTACACATTAGCTTAATTCAGCTTAAAATGTCAATAAAACAATGTTTTTGTTTTTGCTAAAAGTGCCGTCAAACATTTAAATAGGTTTAAGTTTAAATACATTTAGGTAATTAAATAATTAGTTTAAATAATTTTATTAACATTTTTGCATTCATCTTCTGCACTTTGTTAGCCTGGTTGATACCAGACCCATGTCCTTCACTTCGCTTAGGGAATGAGCGGAGCTGCGTAGGAATGGCGAGGGCCAGGCTAGCACTTTGTGCTATTTTAACTATTCATGTATCAAAACATTCAGCTCATTAGGGTAATAGAAATGCATTCTTTCTTCGGTTTCTTTGAAAACAGCTTCAGTATCTTGCTCTTGGTACTTTTAGTTTTCAGCTACTTTTCTGCTTTTAGCTTATAGCCTTTTGCTACTTTATAGCTGCTGGTTTAGTTTTTCCACTTTTGTTTTTTAGCTATTGTTCTGCTTCTTTTGACTTTCCTAAATATTTTTGTTCCATTTAGTTTTTAGTTATAATGTTCAGTTTTTGCTACTTACATTTTTTTTAATGACTGTTTTTCCCCTCTTAGTTTTTAGGAAGCGTTATGGCTGTTTTAGCTAACGTTCTGCAACTTTTAGCTAGTTTTATTTTTATTGTAGTCGAACCTTTTTAGCTTTTATCTAGTATTCTGCAGCTTTTGGATTTTCTGGTGTTTTATTCTTGTTTAAGCTTGTATCTAATGTAGTGTTTTATTGTTTGCTACATACAATATTCAGTTAGCTGCATTTTTAGCATATTTTTTTTTAAAGTTCTGCTCTTTTTTGCCTAATATTCTACCTGTTTTACCTTCAGTTCAAATTTTCATTTCCAACTCTTTCCAGCTAATTAGCGTTACGTTTTCACAGAAACTGATGTTCTTTGTTTGATCATACATGGATACACACAGTAGCAAGCTGAGACGTTTGTTTGTGTCGGGAGCGAGCCCGGTGCGCGCACCCTTCCGGAGCGTCCTTTTGGTTTCCATGGAAACCGAGGACCGCAACGAGCGCGGAGAGATAGGTGTTCGACTGAAGACTTTACTTTTTGAACGTAAGGATTTCGCTTTTCCTTCTCTGCCGAGCCGTTTCGGACATTTAAGTTAAGCTAGTTTCCTCTGGAGTTACCTTTTTGGGAAAACGGTGAGTAGAATGAAGCTAACCGTCTGTTAGCTACCTGTGTGAGGAGGGGAAGAAAGGCAGTTTATGAAACTTTATATTGTTCCGCCATTTTCCTGCTGTATTGTTTTGTAGAGCCATGTGGCAACTCGTTCAAGCTTTGTGATTTTTCCTTTAGCCGTGGTTTATCAAAAGCTCACATTCGGTCTCAGTCACTTTTAAAGTTTATATTTTACAAAATGGACTAACACCTGTTCACTGAACACTTTCAAGCCAGGCGATGGAGAAATGAGAGTTGGACTTTGAACAGAAGAGATGCTCATCAGAGTGGAACGACTGGCAAACACTTTTCCTTAGGCTAAACGTTTGATGTTAAACTTGTTAAAGTTTAAATTTATTCTGCGTTAATCCACAACTGCTAATACATTTGATCAAACTCCTTAAGAGTTTCTTCCTGGTGATCTCATTATTATTTTATGGGAACATCAATGTGTTGCTCACAATGTATTGAATACATCCAGTGGCTCATGAAATATTTTGCTAACAGTGTTGATTGATTCCAATAAATAAAGGCAAAGTTTTAAAAACTACATTTTTGTGTTTTGTAAGGTCGCATGTGCTTTAACCCTCAACAGTGGGAAACAGTAAAGGATATTTGTTTGACCTATATTTATATAGGCCTACAGTATACCGCTGTTTCAAATACATTAGCAATAAAACAAAAATACGTAAAGAATTTGCTCCAACTGTGAATCTTTCCATTTTCTATCTTTAAGGAGCAACACACCTGGATGAGCTCGACATTTTCCTCCAGACAGAGATGGAGAACAGCTGTCAATCACTGCCACCCTTCTCCTCACCCACTACTCTTGGAGGGTCCCTGCCATTCTCCTCCTCACCTCAGCAGACCTCCTCAAATGTCTCACTCCCTCTATCACCCATCTCCTTCCCCCCGTCCCCAGTCTCACTTTCTCCAGCAACAGCGGAGTCTCTTCACTCGTCCTCTCCCCTTTCACACTGGTCTGCATCTCATTGTCTCACTGAAGGACGAAGCGTTGGGCAGGAAAGTACACCTGACCAGAATGACCTGACCTGTCTCAGCTGGCTGCACCAGACAGGCAACCTTCTTCCTCTGCAGCCTCTTGCCAAAATGACTTCACTGCCACAGCAGGAGCCCTGCACACCTGTGCAGGTTCTTCACCCTCCTGCGTCCTCCAAACCTCCGTACTCCTTCAGCAGTTTGATTTTCATGGCAATAGAAGATTCTCCACACAAAAGGCTTCCAGTGAAGGAGATCTACAACTGGATTGTGAACAATTTCCCCTATTACAAGACAGCTACAGGGGGCTGGAGGAACTCTGTGAGACACAACCTGTCCCTGAGCAAGAGCTTCCGGCGCATTCAGAGGGACAAGAGCCAGGTGGGCACACAACGTGTGTTTTTCACACAATGTGTGTAAATAACTGCACAGAATCACCACTAATAAGTTATCCATAACACAATAAATCCAGATGATTTGTATTCAGAACAGCAGTTAGGCCTCTCAGCTATTATCTGCTTTTCATGTTTCAGGTCAGTTTTTCTGACGTGTCAGTGTTGTTTCATAGTAACAGGTGGATTTGTGTGTTTGTTGTAGTCAGTGGGGAAGGGGTCGCTGTGGTGTGTGTGTCCAGAGTATCGACCGGCGCTCCTGGA
>JBBPBX010052873.1:0-17799 GCA_038048925.1 Garcialebias charrua
CCCCCTCCCTCTGCTTGCTCTCCGTCCCCTGAATATGACATAGGCAGTGCAATGGTCGTCCCTCATACAGTAATATTAGTGTGTGTATCTAGTATTTTTTCAACTTTCATCATTTTGTAAACCGCCCCCTAGCTTATAGACTGTAGTTATGTTATCATTCACAAGAGTTTGTATATATTTTTTTGTTTATGTAGTGTTTTGTAGTTCTGTTTGTGTTAATAAAAAAAAAAATCTAGTAGTGGACAAAAAGGTTTCAGTGTGTAGCAATTAGGGATGCAGCAAAAAAAAATCTATTTTTTAAAGAATCAAGATTCTTAGTCCTGGCGATTCAGAATCGATTCTAAAAGCCCCAAAATAGATTTTAAAACTTTTTTAAAATTTTATATTGTATTTTTACCGCTCCTGTGCATTCGGCCGCTGTAGAATTTTGGCCGTGTAGGGCCACCGTAGTTAGTTAGCCAGGCAGCTCCCAATGGAGCCTGCTAGCAAGGAGGGAGACCCTGCATGTTTCAACTTGCTCCTTCATCTTTAAAAATCATTTTAGATCCTACTATGTTCTGTGGAATACAGAGCTTAACAAGACATTGGTAACTGTTTCAGGACATTTTCAACACCCCCACTCCCATGTTAGCATACGGCGCTAGCATGCTAACGTTAGCATACGGCGCTAGCATGCTAACGTTAGCATGCGAAGGCTATTCGTATTTCCAGGATAGAAATGCCCATTAATGCACTAAATCACCAAACTGTTTTTGACAAACTAAAGTGATATCCTTCAGATTCAAAAAGGTCTTCTGCTTCCATTTTAAATGACAGACAAGAGGACAGTAATGATGGGTTTATAGCTTCAGTGTTATTGTAAGATAGCAAAGGAGGTCTTAATTGTGTCATAAAAGTGCGTCCAGAAAATTACTACAGAAATCACTGCACTTCGGCATGTAGCAGGAAAAATGTAAAAAAACTATTTCTTTAAGCTACTGACTTGAAAAAAGCATACTAAGTATGTTTATGTGTGTTGTTTACTATATGAAATTCTTGTTATATCGATTTTTTCAGATTTGATTACATTTCTCCTTTAAATCAGCTTAAATCTACATTTACCGGTACAACAATTTACATTTACTGATTGCTATCCAAAACAAACGCAATGTTCAAGCATTGCTCTCATCAGCCAACTGCTACTCCTTGTCAGACTCGGTTCACCTTAAATGAGATGCTGGTACATTTTTGTGTGAATGCTTATGAAGCATTCACACTACAGTGATTCATTTTTATTTATTTATTTTTGGCATATTTCACGTCCCACAGTTTTCAGACTATTTCAACAAATCACACACCAAAACATTCAGCTCTTTCCAGATGATCCAGCTATGATTTTTGGTATTGGTGCAACTTTAGCTTTTTGAAATATTTAGCCTTTTCTGTCATTTTTTTTCCTCATAGAAAATGAATTGAGCTCATTTTACAGCCTTCAAGTCTTTAGATCTGTTCATAACCGTTTACTGCTCCTTTCACATTTTGTTCTGGTTCAGCTTCTTTCAGCTTCCTTGTGCAAATTTAAACTTTTTTTTTTCAGCTAATTTCAGCAGTTTTTTTTCAAATGTTTTGTGCTCTTTTCAGATTATTTCTGCTAACTACAACATTTTTGTTCTGCTGCTTCTAACTTCTTTCTGCTAATTTCAGCTTGTTATGGTCTGTTCAGTTTATTTCTTCAAGTTTCAGCTTATTCTGCTATTTCAGCTACTATTTAGTGGTTTTCATGCAAATTTTAAGCTTTTTCAGCTAATTCTGCATTTTTTGCACTCAGTTCTATTTTTTCAGCCTAATTACAGTAAGCTGCACACTTCTTCTGGTAGTTTAAAAATCTTTCTGCCTTTTCAGCTACTCTTCGGCTGTTTTTTTTTGTTTGTTTTTTGCTAATTTCCACATTTTTGTTTCTGCCTTTTTGTGCTAATTTAAGCTTGTTCTGCCTTTTCAACTAGCTTTTTAGCATTTTTTAGCTAATTTTAACTGTTTGCTGGTAAATTCAAGTTTTTCATGTTTTTTTTTCCCCTTCTACTTTCAGCCTAATTAACTTCTTTATGGTAACTTAAGCTTAATATGATCAGTCAGCGTTTTTCCAGCTATTTTCAGCTTTATCTTATTTTTCAGCTAAAATTTAGCTGTTTTATGCTAACTTTAGCATTATCAGCCAATTCCACCTTTTTGGAGCAGATTCAGGCTCTTTCCCCTTCCTTCTGGTTAAGTTTCATTCTGCCTTTTTAGCTAATGTTCAGCTAATTTTGCTAATTTAAACTTTTTTTTGTTAATTTCCTGTTTTGTGCTATTTTATTTTATTTCAAACATTATTCAACAAATATGTGTTCTTTCTGATTTCTTCTGCTAATTTAGGCTTGTTCTTCCATTTCAACTTCAATTCAGCATGTTTAATCTAATTTCAGCTGTTTTTTCAGCAAGTTCTTCAGCAATAAGCATTTACAATGCATTTTCGGCAGGAAATGCAATTCATCTACCGGTAGTTATTTATTTATTTATTTTCCAATTGTGAAAGGGAGCACCCATGGAGAAAGTTAAGCCCAATGCTTTAAAAAATATGATCTACAGACAGAGGAACTCTTTCGGACGAAAGATGAAACGTTTCTACAGTTTTTTTGCTTTGTTTTGTTTTTTGAATGTCCAGAGGACCAGACTTTTTTAGATGAGCTACAGCTATTGTGTTAAAAAAAATGTATCTGTTACTCGCCCTCACAAACAGCACCAGTTTGACTTTAAGTCGAGCATTCTTTAAACCTCGTATTCATTACTACTGCTGTTCAGAAACCTTTTTATGGGCAACAATGAACATAACGACAGACGTTTGTATTACCCGGGTTTGCGCTTTATGGCATTTGAATGGCTATTAAAGTAGACAGGCAGCACAAAACCAGCTCCAAGGTTTAACTACAGACACATGGCTGTAAGATAAATCAGAGCACGAGAGAATAGTTTTTGAATAGAATGTACTTGGATTTGTTAAAATTAGAATGCACGCTTATGTATTCATGCATATGTAAAAAGGCAAGAAGCAGAAAAGGAGTATGCAAAGTGGTATAGAGTCACATTCTCATGAGTGAAGACTTCCTCAGAATATTGATAAGTGGTTTGTCTACAGTAACTTTGTTTCTCGTGTTCTTCATTCCAGCATTTTTATATATTTTACCCAATATTTGCCTTTATTTTGAGGTATTTTATGAAACAATGTCGCTGAAAACAATCCAATTGTATCGTCTGCCGTTTTGCAGTTGTATCATCCCATCACATCATGAGTTGTGCAGTAATCAGAGGCATTCTCTGATCCTATAAGCAGAACTGCTTCGCACTCAATGGCAAATTGTTTTCTGATTAAGCAATCCTCATCCTTTTTTTTTTTTTACCCAGAAGCCAATACAGGAGATTTAATGTCTTCCTACAGGGAACAATAAGTGTATGAGTGAAATTCCAAATGAGTTGTCTTGATCATCAGAAGCTTGCTTTGAGCTCTTGTGTTGGTGGCGGGGGCAGCTGGAGTCCTGCTAGTTTTAGCCTGCAGGATGCAGTGCACCGTGTTGTCCTGGGTTTAAAATAATGAATACGACTTAATATGTATACAAAGCAAATTCGATTATGAAATATGTGTAGGAAGCTGGCTATTCTTAATGATTCATGGCACATTATTCCCTGCCTTTAGATGTTGCCCACAATTACTGTCATAGATATATTAAGAAAAAAGAGAGAACAGATTAATGTGTTCTTGCTAAAGGCGGCTTTATTCAGCATGAAACTTAAGACCAAGACACAGACATGGTTATTGTGTATATTGAATGTGATAGCCTTGTTCTTCTAAAAGTCTCCAGGCATGCATAAAACAATGCATGAGCATAAGCACAATAGGTCAGGACTATGGTACTTGCAGCTACGAGTTTATTTGCACTCATGTCTTTGTATGCACTAATCTACCATCGACCTATCAGCAACAATCATTATTGCCTGCTGGCAAAAGACAAAGGCAGATGATTATTTTGTGGCTCGTGTCTCTGTGTCTTTTACAAAAACATCTCATGAATGACTGAACAAAATTTTAATAAAACTTGCTTAAGTTTACAGTGGATGTGTACCTAGAAGTCACACATAACATTACATTTAAGGCTCGACCAAACTGGTTGCAACTCGGTCATTTGTCAATGTTAAGATTATCTTAGTCTGAATTTAATGATGCAAACGAATTATTGCAATAACCCACAACAGATAAATAATACATATGCAGGTGCATCTAAAAAAATTGGAATATTGTGGGGGGAAAAATTGTCAATAAATTCAAAAATTGATACTCATACTCATAATGTATATTATATACATTACACATAAAGTGAAATACTTTTAAGACTTTATTTCTTGTAATTTTGATAGTTACTATACTTACAAATAATAAAACCTTTTTTTATTCTGTCTCTCTGAAAATGTGAAAATTTTGAAGAGTTTCATTGTTGTAAACTCCTGGTCCTGATCAGCTAAGTAACACATAGACGAGCTACAAATGTATCATTCCTCAAGTCGAGCCACTCCTGAACCAGAGACAGCGTCAGAAGCGTCTTACCTGCTGAGGAGATAAAGAACTGGACTGATTATGTACAAAGCCTACAATAAACTCCTTCCAAGCTGTATACAAAAGTGGTTCAAAATTAAAGAGAAAAACTATGATTTACAAGAGAAGGGTTTATTTGAAAAACCAAAGGTTAGGACAAATATTAAAACCAACTGTACTTCAGCTAGAGGGATTCAGGTGTGGAATAGTTGTAGTAAGGAGTTTCAACTGTGTTTTTCAGTCTTTAAATTAAAAAAAACATATAAAAATAATTTACTAAACAAATATAATAGGACTTGAGTGTTTTTTTTTCTTCTGCTTTTCCTATTTTGTGTTCTGTATTTTTATGAGCTTGTTTAGCTGGAATTTGTTGATATGTTTGGAAAAAACTAATATGCAGGATAATATTCTGCTATTTTGATTTTGATATATAACAAAGTGAAGGTGTAAAAGGCTCGTGCTTTTTCCTACAATTTTTTTTTTTTTGGTCCACAATTTGTGTATCTTTTGGGTTGTTCTATATTTTTACGATTCTGGTTTGGTTCAGAATCTGTATGTAAGTTTAGGGACAGGACTAGATAAGCCATTGCTTTTTCCTGTTCCCTTTTTGAACATTTTGCTTTGTTTCCAGAATATTTTGGTGGAAATATTTACATTTTTATTTGTTTATGGTATTGTTTAAAAATTTTAACTGTTCAAAATGAAATAAAAAAAATCAAATCCTGTTCCCATATTGCAAGAGACCGCACAGAGGTCCATTGTCCTGAAAGTACGTTTTGCATGTCATTTGAAAATCAAGGTCCCAGTCTAGAGGAAGAGTGGAGAGGTCCAGAATCCATGTTGGTTGAAGTCCAGAGTGAAGTTTTCACAGTCACTGATGGTTTGTTTGAATGAATGAATAAATTAATGAAGCTTTATTTGTCATTGTCTCAAGTACAACAAAATTCAGAGCCTCTCCCAAGGTGCCTGTACAGGAATTTGTTTGGTGTACAGCAAACCACATGCACATTGAATGTCCTCTGCTGGTGTTGGTCCACTGGGTTTTCTGAAGTCCAAACGCAACATCTACCAGTACATTTTAGAGACTTCAAGCTCCTTCTTGCTGACAAGGTTTATGGAGATGCTGATGTAATTTTCCAGCAGAATTTGGCGCCTCCCCACACGGCCATAAGTATCAAAAACTGGATATGTGATTTTCTAATTTTCTGAGACATTTCATTTTTGTTTTTCATTCTCTGTAAACCATAATCATCAAAATTACAAGATGTAAATAAATAAAAAAATCACTATGTAATGAAAGAGTTTCATTTTCTGAAATGATTGACAAAAACAATTGAACATGTTCACAATATTCTAATTATTTTAGGTGTTATAACAAGACAGAAGCTCGGAAAAGTTATTTTATTTGACATATATCCCACCACCATCAGTCTGTTCACTTTAACGTTGTTCCTGAATAGAGATCAGCAGTTAAATGCAGCTCTTCACAGAAAACTGTGCATCATGATGGCTACTGAAGTAAAAAAAAAAAGGAAATTACAATTCCAGAGGCATATGTTTTCCTTCCTCCTCTCTGATCCTGTGAGACCAAAGTTATCAGAAGCCTTGCCGCCTCCAGAACATGATTAACATTTTTTTGTTCGTTATTCTTCAAAGTTTTAGATCAGTGCTTCCAAGGTTTTGGCCTGGAGGGGTTGCACTGCTGTACAAATACATTTAAAGCACTCTTTTCTTGGACTTTCATGGTGCAAAGAAAAATATTAAAGAAACAATTAAAAGGGGAGGTTAAAAAAAACACAGAAAATTAACTTTTTCTGAGCTCCATCAAAAGGCTCTCCTAAAACAAACACCTTTTCTATCACGATTAGACGTGTTCTAACAAGACCTTGACATCACCTGAGATGTAAAGACTTTGATTCACCAGAAAAAGGCTCAGTTTGGAGTTATGATACTGCAGCTTCTGTATAGCCAGTGTTCTTTAGGTCATATACTGCCATCTGTTGGCTTCACAATATAAAAAGTAAAGAGCACACCCTTGATATTAGGATGTTGGTTTTAACACCTTTGTTTTCAACCAAATATATATTCCACTTAGTGGAATGTTAGGTCTAATTTTAATCAGTGCAAATTTATATCAAATACTACCAGTGCTGGCCCAAGCCTCCATGGAGCCCTAAGGGAAATTTAGTTTGGGGCCCTCTATTTATGCTAATAATGTGGATTACTGCACTCTACAGTCAAGGTTGCAACTCTAAATGTGGGGAGTTGTTCATACAGACTCATGTTCGTGCTGCTGTTTGTAATGATGTTTTTCTATTACATTAGTGATTAGTGTATTTCTAGTTGATGTTTTTCTTAGTTACTGTATATCCTAGATGTTATTACTGTTTTTCTCTTACATTTTGTTGTTGGATGTAACTGGGACCCTGTGTACATAATCTCGTTTCATCACATGTACCACATGCGGTGCAAAACAATAAAGATTATCTGACTCTGACACTGAATGACAGGCAAAGGAGAAGAAAGGTACTGTAGATGTTTTACGTGTCCAAGAGACCAAGGAAGGGCAGCAAGACCCGCAGCATTGGAGCAGGGTTCAACTGTTGTACCATGGTGTGGATAGAAAAAGAAATGGAGTAGGGGTGGTCCTGAAGGAGGAGCTGGCAAAGAATGTAGTAGAGGTGAAGAGAGTGTCAGATAGGGTGATGTACCTGAAGGTAGAAGTAGAAGGTCTGATGCTAAACATAGTCAGTGGTTATGCTCCACAGGTTGGATGTGATGGGGAGGAGAAAGATACATTTTGGAAAGATCTGGATGAAGTGATAGAGAGTATTCCCAGGGAGGAAAGAGTGGTGATTGGAGCAGACCTGAATGGACATGTTGGTGAAGGAAACAGAGGGGATGAGGAAGTGATGGGTAGGTTTGGTGTCAAGGAAAGAAACCAGGAAGGACAGATGGTGGTGGATTTTGCCAAGAGAATGGAAATGGCTATAGTCAATACCTATTTCCAAAAGAGGGAGGAACATAGAGTGACCTATAAGAGTGGAGGAAGGAGTACACAGGTCGACTACATTCTGTGTAGAAGAGGAAACCTGAGGGAGATTGGAGACTGTAAGGTTGTGGCAGGGGAGAGCGTGGCCAGACAGCATCGGATGGTTGTGTGTAGAATGACTGTTGTTGTGAAGAAGAGAAAAAGAGTAAAATCAGAGAAGAAGACCAAATGGTGGAAGCTAAAGAAGGAAGAATGTTGTGAGAAATTCAGAGACGAGCTGTTAAAGGCTCTGGGTGGTAAGAAAGAGCTTCCAAGTGACTGGGCTACTACAGCAACAGTAATTAGAGAGACAGGTAGGAAGGTACTTGGTGTGTCATCTGGACAGAGAATGGATGATAAGGAAACCTGGTGGTGGAATAGTGAAGTGCAGGACGCCATTCAAAGAAAGAGATTAGCCAAGAAGAAATATGACAGTGAGAGGACTGAAGAGAGGAGACAGGAATATAAGGAGATGGGACATAGAGCAAAGAGGGAAGTAGCTAAGGCAAAGCAGAGGGTGCACGATGAGCTCTATGGGAGACTGGACACTAAGGCCCTGTTTACACGGACACTGTGTGGGGGAAAAGGAACTTTTGGGTATGTTAATTAGGTTGAAAGTTTTGCGTTGACACGGGCGAATTCTGTGGATACGACTCTCTCCCCCTCCACCCCCCGTCCTCATGACTTCACTGTAGTTACCATGCTGGGCCATTAGATGGCGCTGTGATTTTTGGAACCTTCACTACTGCGCCTGAGGTAAACAGAGCAGACGAGGCAGCCTGTTTTCCTCTCTGGCTAAAAGTTCAGCTAACTACAAGTTGTTGTCAACAAGTTAACAACAAGTTAAAGCTGGAATTTGGATAAGAGTCAACAGATTTGACACCAAGTGGGACCGCTTCATCTAACAAGCTGCACACCAGTTGCTGACTGGACCGGAACCGCGTCAACATGTCTGACTTTAGTCCGTGAGAATCAGCTGATTTCCAGCAGCGCTACAAGGTAAACAATGTTCTTAATAATGTTTCCTTGTGTTTAGTTCGATCACAGAACAACCAACTGAGGTTTTATTTTTATTTTTTTCCTGCGAGGTCGAAGCTGTCGTTCCACGAAGCGAACCGGTTCGGATCTGGGTCCAGTTTCCACCAGGATGAAAACAACAGAGTCCAGTTCATTAAAGTTCGGTTAACGTGTTTTTAAAAGTGTTCAATTTAATTCTCAGTGTTTGTGACATGAGTTTGTGGTGTTGAATAAACAAATAAATTAAAAATCAACCTGGTGTCTTCATTTTCAGCAGCATGTTAGGCATGACGTAACGAGTCCAGATAGCTTCATTTAGCTCAGATAAATTAAATATCTCCCACGCTAACATAAATACTGTTTATTATTGTTAAACTGTTAATATATAGCACATTTAGTATGTTATAGTGCAGCGTGACACGTGAAATGTCCGACTGCCTCGTTAACAGACAACTGGATCCAGGCAGCTGGCTCTCTTCCAACACAGATGCAGGTAAGGTGTAGAATAATTAAATATGAGAATCAAAATATATTCCATCAGCTATAGTTCAGAAAGTGGTGCGTGTGTCCACTGTCCAGTCCACCGCCATTGTTAAAATGCCGGCTGTCTGCGCGTGCGTGCTGCGTGCATGTGTTCAAACAAAAGCTCCGCGGGAGATGTTTACATTATCAACGGGGGGTCAGCGAAAAACTTCCACCCTGAGAGCTGGATCAGAAAAGTATCGGATGCAAAGAGGGGGGCCAGCAGCGTCGTGTAGGCGATAAGCAAAGACGCAAAGAGAAAGTAGCGGTTCCACTCAAAATACGCGCCGTGTAAACAGGGCCTAAAGAGGGTGAGAAGGACTTGGCAAGACAGAGGGATCAGGCTGGAAAGGATGTGCAGCAGGTTAGGCACAAGTGAGGAGAGTGTGATGGGAAGATTGAAGGATTACTTTGAGGAGCTAATGAATGAAGAGAATGAAAGAGAAAGAAGAGTGGAGGTCATAGAAACTGTGGACCAGGAAGTGGGAAAGATTAGTGAGGGTGAAGTCCGGAAAGCTCTGAAAAGAATGAAGAAGGGGAAGGCAGTAGGACCTGATGACATACCAGTGGAGGTTTGGAAATGTCTTGGAGAGATGGCAGTGAGGTTTTTGACTCAAATATTTAATGGAATATTTGAGGGTGAGAAAATGCCTGAAGAATGGAGAAGAAGTGTGCTGGTGCCCATTTTTAAGAACAAGGGTGATGTACATAGTTGTAGCAACTACAGGGGAAATAAGTTGATGAGCCACACGATGAAGATCTGGGAGAGAGTTGTGGAAGCAAGACTAATGCTCCTTTTCCACCATTCGGCGTGGGTCGGATCAGATCGGATCGGATTGGCTCAATTCGGATCGGCTCACATGTAGTTCTGTTTCCACAGCTTTTTTGTACCCCTTCTGTGGGCGGGGTCCAGAATCCTACTCGTTTTACCACATGGTGTTGGTAGTGTCCCTTAAGCTATTTACTGGCTACTGCTAAACTACAGTAATAGTAGAAGAAGAAACCCCATGAGACACACAAACAAAATGGAGGACGTTATTGTTTTGTTAAATGCTCTAAGGAAATACCTCCTGAGCATACAATTATAAACATAATTCATGTTCTGACTTATTGCCTTTTTTAGCTTGCTTTAAACCCATATGTTTTCTATTCTGTATTTCATAATAAATAATTTTAAATGTCCAATTTTATTATGTTCTGAGTTGCACAAGGTTATTGTTTACATTTCTAAATACATCCCACTGTCCAGTAATCAGTGACACTACTTTTACAATATGCTACAGATTTGGAATTAATCTGATTTTAATTGTCCCTGAAATAATAACGGTTAGTATTACATTAAATGTAAATAGTAATCTTTTGTTATGGTTAATTAAAAGTTAAATGAACATTGATAATTTAGATTAAATGGGCCATTATACACAAATGGCTTGTTTCATTAAATGTAATAAAGTATTAATTATTGTTAGTTGATCTGGGAAATCCTTGTGGTCCTCCAACAACAGCCTCATCAAGTTGATGTTGATCTCTTTCCCATACCTCGTTATGCTGCTCTTTCCCATATCTCGTGATGCTGCTGCCCCATGACCCAACCTCATGGTAAGAGGAAGTTGGATGGATGGATAGATGGATGGATGGACACCAACACTCACGGTTCAGTTGAACACCTGCCTATTAGCTTCAGGTGGGATGTTAAAATTGCTGCTAGTTCAAATAATAGGTGCACCAGGGTTTTCAGCTTAATTTCTTACAGTTGTCTGACTTGATTATAGAACCCAAATATGTATAACATTCGAGTAGATTATGTGTTGCACCTAGTCTTGTACGTAACACTGTGTAATATGTTTAGATAATAGAGTAATGAAGGAAACCACTTTAAGAAAACACAATTTTAATAGGAAAGTAAAAAATTAAACAAAAATACAGGTTCAAACTACTGACTGTCTATATCTATCAATTTAATATATTTTTTATCACTATGTGTATCTACCAGTACGTATCTAATAAGAAATTACACATTTCTGTGTGTTAATGCACGGGCAAATTCACCCAGCACTTCAAGCAATGCTTGATTGAATGCTGCAGTTTGGTTAATCTGCTGCATGTGGAAGGTTCCTTCCCGACAAGAGGTGACTATCTGTGAGCAGCAGTATGGTTTCATGCCAAGAAAGAGCACCACAGATGCCACATTTGCTTTTAGAATGCTGATGGAGAAGTACAGAGAGGGTCAGAACGAACTCCAAAAAAAGCATATGACAGGATGCCAAGAGAGGAGGTGTGGTATTGCATGAGGAAATCTGGAGTGGCAGAAAAGTATGTTAGACTGGTACAGGACATGTATGAAGACAGCAGGACAGTGGTGAGATGTGCTGTAGGAGTGACAGATAGCTCCAAGGTGGAGGTGGGATTGCATCAAGGATCAGCTCTGAGCACCTTCTTGTTTGCTCTGGTGATGGACCGACTAACAGATTAGGTTAGGCAGGAGTCCCCATGGACTATGATGTTTGCAGATGACATTGTGATCTGTGGTGAGAACAGGAAACAGGTGGAAGAGAACTTGGAGAGGTGGAGGTATGCACTTGAAAGACGAGGAATGAAAGTCAGCCGTAGTAAGACAGAGTACATGTGTGAATGAGAGGGAGGCCGGTGGAACAGTGAGGCTAAGGATGGAGTGGATGGAGAAAAGTATCAGGAGTGATTTGTGACAAAAAGGTGTCAGCAAAAATCAAAGGAAAAGTTTACAAGACAGTGGTGAGACCAGCTATGTTGTGTGGTCTGGAGACAGTGGGACTGACAAAAAAGACAGGAGAAAGAACTGGAAGTAACAGAAATGAAGATGCTGAGGTTCTCCTTATGAGTGACAAGGATGGATAAGATCAGGAATGAGATCATCAGAGGTACAGCACATGTTGAACAACTGGGAGATAAAGTTACCGAGGCCAGACTGAGATGGTTTGGACATGTCCAGAGGAGGGACAATGGGCAGTGGTGGGCAACGCTAATCCAAAAATTAGTTCCGCTATTTCTAAAGCACTAATTAATTTATTTAGGTCCGCAATTTCAAAAGCACTAATGTCTTATGAAAATTAGGGGAAGCTAATTCTAATCCGCTAATTAAATTCAACAATTGGTAGCAGCAAGTTATGCAATATTTGCACTACACTGCCAACTAGCGGTGCATGAACTGTTATACAGTAAGTTGTTTGAGTTTCAGAGTATTTAGTTTGGTTCTCTTCAACAGGTTTGACAAGGACAAAATGTACCCATTCCAAAGTCTGTTAGCTAAACTGCAGACATATTTGGCTGTTTTTTTTCTTCTTTTGTTACTTTTAGTACCACTAGATCGCATGTGTCAAACTCAAGGCCCGTGGGCCAAATCCGGCCTACCATAACCGTTTCTGTGGCTCTCTACACCCTAGAACTTCAAGATAACAGTTGTAAGCATGTTGCTCTCAGGTGATGGGTCCCCATCCCTACACTCCCTGGTCTCTCTGTTAATTGTCTTGCTTATCTCCTCCATTTTGTTGTCCAGGTGTTTGTGATTGTCATGCTGTGTGTTCATGTACCTGTATATAAAGTCAGGGATTTTTTAATTGATAAAGCTCTGTATATGTTGTATAACACAATCATTGTTCCACATTTAATCTATTGTATTGAGGTTTGGGGAAAAGCGTGCAAAACAATTACAAAGCCTGTTTTTATTTTACAAAAGAGAGCTGTAAGAGTAATCACCAGAAAACATTTCAGTCACCCATCAAACACCTTGTTTCTTCAGCTAAATTTATTGAAATTCCAGGAATTGGTAGAATATAGTATTTTATCAGTTATGTATAGGGCTCATAATAACACATTACCTTTAAATATCCAAAGAAATTTAGACAAAGTTATTACAATCTTAAAGGGACAGATATTCATCAAACCACAATTCAGAACCAGCTTAAAGGGACGGTCTACCTCAATTCAGGGAGTTGGATTGTGGAATGTTCTGGAGAGTGATGTTAAAAATGCAAATTCAATTCATTCATTCATTCAACCTTTATTTATACAGGCTAGCCTCGTTGAGTCACGGGGACTCATTTACAAGAGGGACCTGTCTCACTCACACCAAACAACCATCCACTCTCACACTCACACCTAGGGTCAATTTAGAGTCACCAATCAGCCTAACAAGCATGTTTTTTGGTCTGTGGGAGGAAACCGGAGTACCCGGAGGAAACCCACGCATGCACGGGGAGAACATGCAAACTCCACCCAGAAAGGCCCCGGACCGGGATTTGAACCGGCAACCTTCTCGCTGAGAGGCAGCAGCTCTACCAGTTGTGCCACCGTGCTGCCCAATGTATACATTTAAGAAAAAGGTCAAAAAGGACTTGCTCAAAAACTATATATGATGTAGCTTAGTGTGTTTGTGTATTACAGTTAGAAAAATTAAGTAGATTTATTCATTTTGTGATGTAGTTTGAAGGTTATCATTGGTTGAACAAACTGTGAAATAAGGGGCAGATATAATAAGATTTCATCTTCTTTCTGCTCCTTTCATTTTATCCTACTTGTATTCTTGTATCTGATGAAACTGTTTTGTATTGTTCTTTTAAAATGAATGAATAAACATCAAATCAAATCAAATCAACGGCCCAGTCAGAGTCCAGAACCTGAACCTGAAACCTTCAGAGAGCTGAGCAGAAACCTCAAAGAACTGAAGCAACAATGGAAAGAAGAGTGGGTCAGAACTCCTCCAGAACCAGGAGAGAGACTGATGAAGTCCTGCAGACTGATGAAGTCAGAGAACCACAGAGGATTCTGCTGCTGAAGGAGGTTCTGTTGGGTCAGAGGCACAAGCTGAGGTTAAATTTTAATGATTTTAGAACTTGTTAAAGATCATCCATCCAGCTAACTGTCTATCCATCCATCCATTCAGCTAAAAGTCTATTCATCCTTGTATCTGATGAAACTGTTTTGTATTGTTCTTTTAAAATGAATGAATGAACATCAAATCAAATCAAAAATAAGTCTGTATCTCTGTGTTTATCATTGTCCTGGCATTGTCTCCTGTTGCCTCTGTCTCCTGAGTTCCTTGTGATTCCCTGAGTATGTAAGTTTGCTGCCCTGCGGACGCCATTTTGAAGAGTCCTAATGGTGAACTACTTTTTTTAAATCCAGCAGATTTGACCATTTCGTGAAACTCTCAAGCTCAGAAAAACTTGTGCTATAACGTCAGCTATGAAATATATTTTTTCTCAGCAAAGAAACAATTGTTTTACCGTGTTTTGTTGTAAAATCCTGGCTTCTTTGGCCGTCGCGGACGCCATTTTGAAGAGTGCTAATGTGGCGAACTTTTTTTTAAATCCAGACGCGTCACGTAGGCCGCTGAGAAACATCCACAAGTTCACCCTCCATGTTAAAAAGTCTTCGTCTGACTCTTCGAAAACAAGCAATAAGGCTCCAGAGTAACACACTGGCTGCTAACTGCTATAGAGAGAGCACACACCAAGAGACTGAGGGGGACGCTTTTTTGTCACGGACCACATCCGGCGCTGCTCGTAAATACGTTATTTCGTTTTTACTGATAGATAATTAGTTATTAGCGGTACTGCATTTTAAATAAAAATAGCACAAATCCGCTTATGAATTATAAAACTTAGTCAATCCGCTGTAAAGCTAACAGATTATTTAGCTACGCTAAAAGCGGATTAGCGCAATAGCGCTACCTAGCGGTGGGAGGCCCACCACTGACAGTGGGTATATTGGTAGAAGGATGTTAGAAATGCAGCTGCCAGGAAAAAGACAAAGAGAGGGCCAAAGATGAGATATATGGATGCAGTTAGAGAGGACATGAAGGTAGTTGGAGTGAGGACAGAGGATGCAGAGGACAGAGTGAGGTGGAGGAGGATGACTCGCTGTGGCAACCCCTGAAAAAGGTAAAAGCACCTACCGGTACACTTTAGTTTTTTTTTGGTTAATTTTGTTGATCTATATTTTGTGCAGACTTTTTCAATCTAAAAACAGAAGGATCTTTTTTATATATATATACTTTTCGACTGAATACTTTACTAAATAAAGTAATTTCAGAAAAATTAACCCTTTGTTTTTTTTAGTTTTTATATAATACTGCAAAGCAACATGTTAAGTTAATATTGTCAAAGGATTAACTATGATTTCTGTTTTTTTTTTTGTTATATCATGAAATGTATCATTATCAGAATGCTCTGAAATATCACAATATTATATTTGAGCCATTTCGCCCACCCCTAATTAAAACCACGTGAAAATTATTTTTAAAAATACATTTAAAAGAAATGCAATTTCAATCCTGTGTATGTCCTGTACATATTGCAGTTCTGACAATAAAGTTGACTTTGACTTTTGACTAAAGTTGAATACTTAGGTCTTAAAACTATGTAAATGCATGCAACAGTTTGCAAAAGCTGAATTTAAGAAAATATTAAATAAAAACCATATAGAAATCATTGCCCAAAAAATAAAATCCACTTAGGGAACCCCCTAGTGGCCCTGGGGCCCTACGTAGCCACTTTTGTTTACTTGTGCCTTGGGCCGGCCCAGAACAAGTTTCCTCATAAAGCAGACTGTTCTTAAATAAACTCAAAATTATAATTTGTTTTTTTCTATTACCTGTATTTCTGGTTGTTATCCGATAGCCAGCCTAATTCCCTCTTCCGACTGTTCCATCAATATTGCTCTTTAAAATTCAGCATTTTACTTTCTTTCTGTAGGTTTTTTTTTTTTTTTTTTTTATATCACACTGATGTGACAGTTTGACGGGAAATCTTTTTCCCGCACTCTCTCAGAGTTGTTAGTCTTGCCAAAAATCCCCTTACCGAAGAAGAAAACATGAAGACAAGAAAACATCCGAGCTGCAATATTGGTGTGACTGTGAATAATAATGTTGTTACACGTGACGTGAGAAAAGCCCACAGTTGCATCTGATATGTGGATGAAGAGTCAATTAACAGCTTGAATGCTGAAACTTTCCTGGCTCAGCTGCACACGTGCTTTCAACACGTTTCAAAATCTTTGTCACAACGTGAAAGGAAAGCATCTCAGATGTGCAAATTGAGTCTGTTTGAAAGATAGTATCATGGGCGCGTGGAATAAAAGTCTATTTTTTCCTTGTTTTTTTAAGCTGCAGTTTGAAAGCTTATGCTTACAATTTCATATCAGTGTCAGTGGGTAGAGATTTATTTTACCTATGAAGAAAAAGTCAATCAAAAACGTGCAGAGAACTGTAGTAAAGCTGAAGTGATAGTGTTAACTCGTAATAAAGATATATTGTGAGATTTTGCAAAAAGGTTATTGCAATAGATCTGACTGATTTTCAGCTACTACCCACTAAATTTCAGCTCAGTGTCTGAACTGACTGTATTAAAGTTATTTTTGTGTCTGTTACGAATGATTACCTGAGTCGGCTGTCTTAAACTGGGTCGACTCCAGATGAAAATGAGTTTTAGATGTACAGTCAACAAATACGTTTTGAGATTTTCATGAAAATAAATTCAGTCGATCAGATAGTTTGCTTTTCAGTGGATCAGATATTTTGCTAACAGACAAGGTTGACTCCAAAAGTTACTACCAATCGTTTAAATAAATATGTTGTGCAATGTGTCAATATCAGAGTGTGTTGCAAGTTAAAAATAGCTACTTTCATTCATTCTGACTGAAAAAAGCAGTACCACTTGCAGCCACTTGATGGCAGAGTAGTAGTAGTAGGGTATGGTATACCATTGTATCATGTAATAGGTAAACATGGCTATAATGACAAATTCAAAAAAGTTCAAGACTAAAAAAACAACTGGACTTTATTTATTATACTTTATACTTTATTGTGTTTTTTCTTGAACTTATTCTGAATTTATTATGTCCTGGATGACTGAGAATCTTCACCAGCTTTTAATGAAATAATCGGTTTGCCACAGGTTCCCACTTTGGTTCTGCTCACTGCTTGGACCGACCGTCGACCCAACTACACCTCCCTGGCGAAATGCAGCTAATTTAACCATTAAAATGCATTTATTAAGCAAACGTTACACTGAGACACACCTTTGCTATAATTTCGAGCAAACAAATAATTGTTTAGGTGTTTATCTTGTTAAATTTGTACAGTGACTCGTCGCGTGCATGTGTTTACTTCCGCGAATCAGCTTTTGAAATGCAGCTGATTTGACCGTCAAAGTGGATTTATTAAGCAAACGTTAGACTGAGACACACCTTTACTATAATTTCGAGCAAACAAATACAGTAATTGTTTTTAAGTGTTAATCTTGTTAAATTATTGTTAAAGTTCTCCCGTACACGCTTCAGCGGCTGCCGTTTGGCAGCCCATTGATTTTTGGCACAACACCGCCCCACATTTCCAGGTTGTCAGTAGTGACGTGTAACAAACGCGTCATGTCAGTGGTGACACATAATAAATGCAACGTATACAGCGAAGCGACATATTTATGGATTTTCTTCACTTTATTAGACAAATATGGACCGATGCGACTTATAGGGTGGAGCGACGTGTACGGCGGAAAATACGGTAGCTGTGGCGGCCATCTTGAATGGGGCAGATTTGAAAATCTAGTGAGCTATAATAAAATACACAATGATTTTCTTTCTGTAATTTCAACAA
>JBBPBX010052874.1:6709-24049 GCA_038048925.1 Garcialebias charrua
GAAAAGAAACCGCCCATCATTAAACAGGGGTGGAGGCCTCCGAGTTCAACTGTCCCCCTCCTACAATGCTGTGATTGCTGGTATCACTCAGCCCTCTGTGAATAGCAAACAACCATCAGGGTGCTAACGATCCATTGTTAGGCTGATGGTCCTCCTTGATCATGTGAGCAGCTGGTTTCAGGCTGTCATCAGCCAACTGGTTGTGTAACACTGTGAGAGGGTGCTATTTATAAGACTGAGCTGAACCCAGCACCTCAGACTGAGGAAGTCTTTCGGACGAAAGACGAAACGTTTCTACAATTTTTTGCTTTGTTTTGTTTTTTTTGTTTTTTGAATGTCCAGAGGACCAGACTTAGCTTTTTTAGATTTTTCTACCTGGATTATTGAGCATGCATCAGGGTATTTTGAACCACTTTGGCCAGGATTGCCTCAAACTTGTTAGAGAGTTTGAGAAAACAGCTAGGAAGAGGGCGGACTACAGGAACCACTTGCGATTCAACCTTAGATGCAGACAAAGTGGCATTATTCCTAAGAGCCTGGAACTGAATTCATCGGTCAGCGGGCACCGGGCAAGCAACATCCTTCAGAAGGCACAGACGCAGCTGCTGAATGAACGGGTAAGACAGACCAATTTTACCATTGAGGCCTTGAAGGCCAAAGAAGAGCAAATTTATCAAAAACTAACAACGTGCCTAGATCAGACCACACTTCAGCAAGTGATGGACTGTACAGATCGGGCACGCTTAGCACAGCATGTCAAGTCCAAGACTCGACAACAAAACAAATTTAACTCACTGATAACTCGTCAACACCATAACAATTCCAACAACAACACATTCAGTGTAAGACAACACTCCGATACACATGCCGGGGAGACAGAAAAGTGGGTGAAGAATTTATCTGACAGACAGCTCACCCAGCCGGAGACAGAGATTCTTGCCAGGGGGCTAAACTTTGCAGTGGCACCAAGTAGAATTCCACTGGTGGAGATGATCACAGCCACTGAGTCAGCCATCCGTAACAACAAAATTAAAGACTTTGAAGCAGAACAACTCAGAGTCAAAGTTTCAGCCTGTCTCAGTAATGCTAAACCACCACCTTCCAACATCAGTAGAGAAGAGAGGGATGCACTCACCACGCTTAGCAAGGACAAAAACATCATAATTCTCCCAGCAGACAAAGGAAGGTGCACAGTGATTTTGAACCAGAAAGACTATCATGAGAAAGTTATGTCACTCCTTAGTGACTTAACCACTTATGAACCGCTGAAAAGAGATCCAGGAAGTGGTTACAAGAAGAAGTTGATAGATTGCCTGAAAATTTTGAAGCAGGACAAGGCTATTGACAATATTCTGTACCACAGACTGTACCCAGGGGAGGCCACGCCAAGTCTGTATGGTTTACCCAAAATCCACAAACAAGGTGTACCTTTAAGACCAATTGTTAGCATGATTAACTCTGTCACTTACAATGTTTCCAAATATCTGGCATCTGTACTCATCCCTTTAGTTGGCAGCTCAGAACACCACATACAGAACACCATGGACTTTGTGGATAAGGTGAGGGATGTCATCATGGAGACTGATGAAACAATGGTCTCTTTTGATGTTACATCACTCTTTACGTGCATTCCTGTTGATGAAGCAGTAGAGGTGGTCTGTTTAAGGTTAAAATCAGACACCACTCTGAACAGCAGAACCACGCTTTCCACAGAGCAACTGTGTCAACTCTTGAAACTGTGCCTGCAGTCAACCTACTTCACATATGGGGAGCAATATTATAGGCAGAAACATGGATGTGCTATGGGGTCTCCAGTTTCTCCTATTGTTGCCAACCTGTACATGGAGGAGGTAGAAAAGAGAGCCTTGACATCCTTTACGGGGAGACCACCAAGTCATTGGTTCAGGTATGTTGATGACACCTGGGTTAAAATTAAATCTCAGGAAGTCCAACATTTCACTGATCACATCAACTCTGTGGATAAATATATCAAGTTCACACGAGAAGATGTAAGAAATGGCAGGTTGGCTTTCTTGGACTGTGAGGTCTCAGTTTCTGATAGAGGAAATTTGCAAACTGAGGTGTACCGCAAACCCACCCACACAGACCAGTATTTACAGTTTGACTCCCATCACCCTCTGGAGCACAAGTTAGGAGTCATCAGGACTCTGTACCACAGAGCAGACAGCGTCCCCACTAACGCAGGAGCCAGACAGAAGGAGAAATCACACACAAAACAGGCTCTAGAGAAATGTGGATATCCTAACTGGGCCTTCCTGAAAGCAGAGAAGAAACCCAAACAGGACTCCAGCCAGCCATCAGGTGAAAAGAAGGAACCCAGACCCAGACCAGTGGCCATTCCATATGTTGCAGGGGTTTCAGAGACATTGAGACGTTTATTTTCTAAACACAACGTCCCAGTGGCTTTTAAACCTCAAAATACATTACGGCAAAAACTGGTTCATCCCAAAGATCCAGTCCCCCGGCAAAAACAGAGTAACATTGTGTATGCTGTTCAGTGTCAGGAGGGCTGTGATCAGTCTTATATCGGGGAAACTAAACAGCCACTGGCCAAAAGGATGGCCCAGCACAGAAGATCAACATCATCAGGTCAGGACTCTGCAGTCTACACTCATCTCCAGGCCAGCGGTCACTCTTTCAGGGATGAAGATGTTCACATCCTTGATAGAGAGGAACGATGGTTTGAGAGAGGAGTAAAGGAGGCCATCTTTGTGAAAAGAAACCGCCCATCATTAAACAGGGGTGGAGGCCTCCGAGTTCAACTGTCCCCCTCCTACAATGCTGTGATTGCTGGTATCACTCAGCCCTCTGTGAATAGCAAACAACCATCAGGGTGCTAACGATCCATTGTTAGGCTGATGGTCCTCCTTGATCATGTGAGCAGCTGGTTTCAGGCTGTCATCAGCCAACTGGTTGTGTAACACTGTGAGAGGGTGCTATTTATAAGACTGAGCTGAACCCAGCACCTCAGACTGAGGAAGTCTTTCGGACGAAAGACGAAACGTTTCTACAATTTTTTGCTTTGTTTTGTTTTTTTGTTTTTTGAATGTCCAGAGGACCAGACTTAGCTTTTTTAGACATAATCTTTACACTTCATAACCACTAAAAATTTTTTGAGAATAGTTATGCTTTGGAAGATCATTTTTGTGAAAGATAATAAAAGATAAAACCTCAAAACATTGTAACAAAAAATAAACACAATCTTTATTTAAAATGTTGCTAACAAAACCATGAAACAAAGCAATAATAATAATACTGTAATTACTAATAAAAGAGTTGAAAGGATTTGCCATTTTGTTTTGTTTGAGCTGCAGATAACTTTTCCACCTGAATCTGATTTTAAATGCATTAATGGACCACAAAACTAAATTAGAAATAAAAGGTGCATTTAAATTATTATTATTATTTTACTGTTCTTAAAATTGGCAGAATGTGAGACGGGAGCGGTACCAAGGTCATCTCTCCCCCGACACGACCGCCGACTCACCTGGCAGCAAGGAGCAACATCTGGAGAAAGAGATGTTTCCCACGCAGCTGTACCGTCACATAAAGGTACACACCCAGCGCAGCGTGCGCTGCGGGGCGGCGTTGCAATGGTTGCATTCTCTGGTCCATCTGAGCTGGCTTTGTGCTAACATGAGTACCAAAACCTCACTGGTCACCTGCAGTGGTGGGATGTAACAAAAGTGCAAGTACTTTGTTACTGTACTTAAGTACATTTTTCATGTTTCTATAGTTTACTTAAGTAGAGTTAAATGTGGGTACTTTGGAGTTGGTCCATTGAATCACTGCAAAGTGGACAGGTAACATTAGATCTGCCTTCAAGAAGAGCCGGACCAGTGATGTATATTCTAGTATAAACGTCATTGAGCTGAGAGCACCCACAGCACCACTAACACACCCAAAATGGATTCCACCACGTAAAGTCAGCCAGAAAATACACACCACCTTATTGAAAGATTTTTGAAAGACTATTGAAAGACTATTTAGTACAGCAGGACAGATTCTCTCTCCCTAAAGATCCAGACTGGACTCAAAAAACTTTGAAAACCAACTTCTTCTGAACTTGAACAATAAATTCTTGCTGCAATATTAAAATGTGTCAGTTCATGGGATGTTAGGAGACAAGAGATGTCTCCAAATGACTCAACACTCAGGACCAAGTTTTGAAAATGTTGTCAGGAAGTTAAAATATTGTTCACTATTGACCCTTTACAAATTGACTAGACCGTATTTTAACTAGAGTTGATGACAAACTGGAGTTGAAACGATCAGTGCCTATTCCTTTTGTTAGGTGTGTCTAATTTTTTCATCAGACAACTTTTACTTTAATGTGTTTACTGCAGTTAAAATGACACATTGGTTTTGCTTTGTGTTAAATAAAAACCTTCAAAGGTATAATCATTCCTCTTTCTTATTTTGATTATCCATTCATCCATCCATCCATTTTCTTCCGCTTATCCGGGGTCGGGTCGCGGGGGTAGCAGCCTAAGTAGGGAGGCCCAGACTTCCCTCTCCCCAGCCACTTGGAGCAGCTCCTCTGGGGGAATCCCAAGGCGTTCCCAGGCCAGCCGAGAAACATAGTCCCTCCAGCGTGTCCTGGGTCTTCCTCTGGGTCTCCTCCCGGTGGGACATGCCCGGAACACCTCACCAGGGAGGCGTCCAGGAGGCATCCTAACCAGATGCCCGAGCCACCTCAACTGGCTCCTCTCGATGTGGAGAAGCAGCGGCTCTACTCCGAGTCCCTCCCGGATGACTGAGCTTCTCACCCTATCTCTAAGGGAGAGTCCAGCCACCCTGCGGAGAAAACTCATTTCAGCCGCTTGTATCCGAGATCTCGTTCTTTCGGTCACAACCCAAAGCTCATGACCATAGATGAGGGTGGGAACGTAGATCGATCGGTAAATTGAGAGCTTTGCCTTTTGACTCAGCTCTCTCTTCACCACGACAGACCGGTACAGCGCCCGCTTCACTGCGGACGCTGCACCTATCCGCCTATCGATCTCACGCTCCAGTTTTCCCTCATTCGTGAACAAGACCCCGAGATACTTAAACTCCTCCACTTGGGGCAGGACCTCCTCCCCGACCTGGAGAAGGCATGCTACCCTTTTCCAGCTTAAGACCACGGCTCAATAACATTTAACTCTGGATGTCGTCCCTGAAATTCTGACACACAGAATCACAAGTCCAAGTGTGAACTGTGTCACAGAGTAAACACAATAAAAACATGTATTATCTGCAGCATTGTTCTTTAAAATGGTTCAACACTATTAATGTATTACAGAAAATATACATACAGTATACACACTATTGTAGACCATTGCATTAGGTACGGTAATACATTCAGCAAGTACTTTTACTACTTTATTTTTAAAAGGAAGTACTCATATACTTAAGTAAAAACATTACTGTAATGTGGTACTTCTACATTTTTGTCTGTTTATTTGTAATTTGACTTAAGTACTGTACAGTGTTTGAGTACTTTCTCCACCACTGTTCACCTGAAGAAACCTTTTGCAGCTGTTTGTGCTCCAAACATACGGAGATGAATTAGTCTCAAAAGTCGTCATGCTCTCGTGTGACTTTAGAGACAAATCCGTCTTCATACAAGCAGCTGCCAGATGGATGTCCTTGTTTTCTGTGCCTAATGTGACCGGTGAGGACGTACGCTCGGCCCACGCAGCAGACTTTACCCCTCCGAGGTCGTCAAACGGTGGTTTGTTTCTAGCTGTGTTTCAGACTGCACTCCAGCACGAT
Organism: Garcialebias charrua; assembly: GCA_038048925.1. Lineage (NCBI taxonomy): Eukaryota > Metazoa > Chordata > Actinopteri > Cyprinodontiformes > Rivulidae > Garcialebias > Garcialebias charrua. Next base: position 12,488 of record JBBPBX010052874.1, read on the forward strand.
TCTGTGAGTCGAAGCACGCTGAGGTTTTTGTTCGTCTGATTCGTTTGTGCAGTTTGGACGGAGGTTGCATGTGGAATGTGCTCGTTTCTCACCTGACGGAAAGTACTTAATCACCGGGTCAGTGGACGGGTTTATAGAGGTGTGGAACTTCAACACCGGGAAGATCAGCAAGGTATCATGACACCACAAACTGAACGTTTCACAATCCTTAATGAGATACTTTTTATTCATTTATTTGTATGCTGTGATTGTTATGGGGGTCTTATTTGTTTGGATGAAGTTATGTGCTTGTTTGTTCTTATTTTATTTAATCTTTTAAAGAGTGGAATCATAAAAAATGTATCTGTTCCTACAGTAAACATATTATCCAAACACAAACGTTGAAAACAACTGGCTTTTTGGAGTCGACTCATTTTAAGATGCATGTTCTCCCCGTGCATGCGTGGGTTTCCTCCGGGTACTCCGGTTTCCTCCCACAGACCAAAAAACATGCATGTTAAGGGCGAGATACACTCGAGCGTCCTCACGATACGCCAATACGCAGCGTACGTACGCCCCGTACGCAGCGTAGCCCCGCGTAGCCCCTCAGGGCAAGTACGCGCAAAGGTATTTTTTTACTACGCATACGCGATCCGCGTGCGCGATACGCGGTGTCTGACCATAAACTTCCCGGCGCCGGACTGTTTTGTATGTTACACAAATGAAATAAATTCCCCTTCTTTATCGCTGATCGGGCCTTTTCTTTTGTTTTTTTGCCTAAAGTCAAGTAACCGCTTCTTCCTCCGTTCACTCGATGATTGAAATGAATGAATTCAGGTCCTACCTTGGTGCGCGATGTTTTAATATCCCCTGGTGGGCTGTGTGCTGCAGGAAAAGCGCTCCCTGTTATTATTTTTATTTCTGAGAGAACTTTTTATAACATATATAGTAGAAACAGCGCATCAGAACACCGCAGAAGTCTGAGCGAGCTGCTCATGTTAAAGGTTTCACTTTCAACTAGGTTTCACATTCAGCTGACTGAGCGCTGTCAATCAATTCAGTAGGCGTGTCAGCAAGTGACCAATCAGCGTGCTCAGTTGTCCCCTTCGTGTGCAGCAGCTCATATTACAACAAGGAGAACGTCTGAGCTGAAGTCAGCTGAAGTGAAGCAGCCGCTCCGTATACGCGCGTATACGCGCGTATACGGAGTCTGCTTCACTGTATCTCGGCCTTTAGGCTGATTGGTGACTCTAAATTGACCCTAGGTGTGAGTGTGAGAGTGGATGGTTGTTTGGTGTGAGTGAGACAGGTCCCTCTTGTAAATGAGTCCCCGTGACTCAACGAGGCTAGCCTGTATAAATAAAGGTTGAATGAATGAATTTTAAGATGGCCGACACATCCAAGCAAATAATGCACAGAGATAAAATAAAATTAGCTGTGGTAGTATTTGAGAGTTATTCCCGACCCATTCTCTGGGTGCTAACTGATATTACAAATTGGCCTTTCCCTATTGAAGTCTATGGTGTCTGTTAGCAAAATATCTCATTAATCCATGAATTTTTTTTAACAAAACTCCCTGAAAGAATCATGGGAAGAACATCTGCTGCGGGCTGCCACATCCAACCAGATTTACCAAATATAGAAACAGCTATAACTGTCAATTTTGCATCTGTTGAGCTAAAATTTGGCATGGTAGTAGCTGAGAGAAACTCACAACACAAAGTCTGAGCTCTGCACACTGTGTGAAATCTTAGCCTAAAACTTTAGCATTAACTCTTACAGTCAGTGCTGTCTGTCTGTTAGCAAAATATCAGATGTACCCCTGAGCAGATTTAAGTGATCAGTGGCTCTACTGAAGAACTTTTGCAGTCAACCCAATTCAAAATGGATGCCACAGCTGAGGCCTGGTCAGAACTCCGTTAGTTTTAAACAGCTTCGTTCATGACGTCACGTTTCACGGGTTTGACCAGAGCAGCTTGAACTCTCCTCATCATGATCTTAATGCTCAGTCGTGATGAGCATCCCTGCAGTGCATGCTGGGCCTTCAGTTCCTGCCACTGTGTGCGTGTTTGATTTCCTGCAGGATGTGAAATACCAGGCCCAGGACGGCTTCATGATGATGGATGATGCTGTGCTTGCTCTGGTCTTCAGTCACGACTCGGACCTGCTGGCATCGGGAGCTCAGAACGGCAAAATAAAGGTGAGGCTGTCTGAGCAGCAAACGTCGCCTTGTGCCAGAAACATTTGGTATAAAAGACTGAAAATCACAGAAATGTGTGTTTCTGTCGACTGTGAAGGTGTGGAAGGTCCAAAGTGGCCTGTGCATGTGCAGGTTTGAGCACGCTCACAACAAAGGCGTGACCTGTCTGAGTTTCTCCAAGGACAACAACCAGATCCTCAGCGCCTCGTTTGACCAAACCCTGAGGTGAGATTCCTGTAAAGTCTGTTTCCTGTAATGATCAGGGTCTGACATTAAAACGATTAGACAGAAAGAAAGGAGCTTTGTTTAGTTTTAGTCATCTTTGGCCAGATTATTACAATTAGGAGAAACAAAATATATAAAGGAGAGGAGGGTCCGTCGGATAGTCAAACCTCGGATTCAGGAGGAGCAGTGCCGTTTTCATCCTGGTCGTGGAACACTGGACCAGCTCTACACCCTCAGCAGGGTCCTGGAGGGTGTTTGGGAATTTGCCCAACCAGTCTACATGTGCTTTGTAGACTTGGAGAAGGCATTTGACTGCGTCCCTCGGGGAACCTTGTGGTAGTGGTGGTGGTGGTGGGGGGTTACTCTGGAAGTATGGGGTACCAAGCTCTTTGATATGGGCTGTTAGGTCCCTGTACGACTGGTGTCAGCGCTTGGTTCACATTGCCGGTGGTAAGTCAGGCTCATTCCCCGTGAAAGATGGACTTCGCCTGTTCGATAGCAATGACTTTTACAGTAGGTTCAGACTGTAAGATGATTTTGATATTGATATCCACCTTGGGGTGCCGGTAAGGAGCACAGACAGGTGCTTGAAGATCTTTTGGGTTCTTTAATTATGAACAGATGACATACAGCAGCCTTCACTTTACATATGTGAGGGTATGTGTGGTCTATAAAATAAATAAATAAAACAAAATCAGAAACGCATGCTGTTTACATTAATAAACTACTTCAGATATCTACTTTCAACATTTACATCTACACAGTGTGACTAACTTATTATAACCAAAGCTTAAACACTCATAACTTTGATAACAGAGTTTACAAAGCAAACACTACACTAGATGTAGTAAGCATTATCATGTAGCTTCTACCAATAAACAACCTTGAATATTACAGAATGAACAACCAATAATGTCAAACCCAAGCTAAACATGGCGTATGTACAGTGACAAAGCACATGACAATTGTCGATGCAGCTATTTTTATGTTCAACTTACATTTGATCATCTACGCACCCAACTTGAGCTGCTTCTGCTGCTTAACATGGCCAGCTCTGTGTCCGATTAATATAATTAGTGTTGCACTTCTAAACTAAAGATGCACTTACCAATATTCGCCACTAGATGTCTCTATGCTACAACTCACTGCCTTTCTAACATAGCCCCCCAATTTGTAGGACAAATTGAAACAATTGAAAGGCAGACAAATTAAGAAGAATCTGGTTGTCCATCATTGTCCTAGCTGCTACTGTATATGTAGTTTTTGGAACACGCTGGAACTTAGAAAAATTTTGAACAGAGACACGTTTCTGGTCCCTCCCCCTTGCTCTCGGCTGAACTTCAGCTCAGCCTCCATAGCTCCACCTCCACTGCATGTCCTGTCTCGTGAACACGCATGTGTGCAGCCGCTGCGAATTTCTGTGTTTATATGTTAATAAAACGTTCTAAAAAATAAAATAAAAACATGGAGCGCTGGTCCAGCACACCAGAAAATCTGCAGAGCCTCGCGCAGCCACGTTGAACCCGAGTTTAATTCGCTCGTGACAAATTCATTCATTTCCTCATAATTTCAGTCATGGAGTCAGCGGAGGAGGAAGCAATCACTTGACTTTTGGCAAAAAAACAAAAGAAAAGTCCAGATCAGGGATGAAGAAGAGGAATTTAATACATTTGTGTCACATACAAAACAGTCCTGCATTGCTTTGCAATCCTTTGAACGAGAATGTGCGCGGCCGCTGGGACAGGCGGGGGCGTGGGTTAGGAGCGTGAGAAGCTCTGTTTTTATTGGCTGGTTAAAAACTCTGTTTTTATTGGCTGGTTAAAAACTCTGTTTTTATTGGCTGGTTAACGGCGGGTCACTGTGGGTTTTTAGAAATGCTTTTAGTACCACCTGGAGAAGCAAGGGGAATATAGTTTTTTTCAGAGATTACTTGTCTAACATCAGTCTGTCAGGAGATAGTGACAGAGTGAAGAAATATGTTAAAAATATATTTTTAGAAAAGTTACATATAGCTGTAAGGATGGCTCCCTCTGCTGGTCTGTCTCCCTCCTTACATCCTATGTCTGTCAGCGCTACGTGTCTGGTCTACGTCTCAGATGTTTGTGTTTATAGTTAATTAGGAAGCATATTTAGTCAAAGTTCATGTGTGTCTCATTGTCGGGTCATTGTCCCTGTTCCCTGGTGTGTCGTAACCCAGCTCCTTGGTCTCGTGAGTACCTCTTGCCTGTATGTTTAGGATTAGTACTTCAGCCATAGTTAGAGCGTCTGTTATCGTTTTGTACTGCCACGTCAGAGTTTGTTTTTGCCTTATTAAAGTATTTTATTTTACTACTCGTGCCTCTGTGAGTCTGCCTGTCTGCACCACGGGACTCATCCCTCCACTCCGCACCAAACCGTGACAGAATGACCCGACCATTTTGAGTCCCGCGGACAGGTATTATAGACTTACCTAGAGGCTGAAGATGTCTGCTCGGAGGGAAGCTGCAGCCATCAGAGTTGGCGGGTTTCGCACCGAAACCGCTTGGAGCAGCCATAGGTCCGAGCCGGAACAGTTCCCGTCTCCTATGCTGGTCGCGGAGCAAGAGGGGAAGCGTCGGGGTGGCCGCTCCGACCAGTTCCCTTTCTTCGCTCCTGCTCGAGCCATCTCGCTGTGGGATGTGTCCAACGACGAGTCGAATTCGGACTCGGAGGACCTCTTGCCGTTTCCAGCTCCAGAAACACGGCGCCGCCGGAGGGGGCGGCGACCGGCGAAGACACACATTTCCGGGTTTCAGCCCGGTTCCCCCTCTGTTTCTCCCACGCTGTCTGAAAAACATGGGAGGATTTCGCTGAGGGGGGGTACCCACGTCCGTGCTCTGTGGCATCTCGGGGGAGACGTGCTTTGAGGGGGGGTACGAGATCCCCCACAACACGTCTGCAGGGGACACGGAGTCTCCTGCATGACGCACAACCGAGAGGAAACCTCCTCACATGACTCTTTCGCTGAAGGAGTGTATGAGCACCCGCTCTGAAGAGGAGCTGTCTGATCGCACGTCGACCACAGGGGTCGCTACACCTGCAGGACTCACACAGGAAGAGCCTGCAGGACACACAGGAGAGTGTTCGAGCTCTCACTTTACTGAGGAGCGGATAGATCCCACCTCGACCACAGGGGTCGCTGTGGGACAAGGATCCGAGGCCACCCTCACTCTGCAGCAGATACACAGACTATTTTCTGCTGCCATCAATAACCTGGACCCACATTATAAATATAGGACTTATTCCATTATTGAACACATAATCATTAACAGTACTTGTTTAATATCCAACCCAGGCCTCACTCAGATGTTGACATTGGTTAAAGCTCTGAAAGATGAAGCGTTTGTTTTAAAGTGTGCTTTCACTCCAGCCTCCACAGAGGGCGCTGACGCTGCGTGCTTTGCAGCAACAGAGGGCACTGCTCCCAGGACTCCTGTTGAAGGTGCTGACGTCCCTGCACCAACAGAGGGTGCTGAGGTCTCGGCACTGACGGAGGATGCTGAGGTTCCAGCACTGACAGAGGATGTTGCACCACTGGCATCTGTGGAGGGTGCAGATGTCTCTCCAATATCCCCAGAGGGCGCTGTAGCCATGACTCCAGAGGGCGCTGCCATTGTGAACACTACAGCCGACTCCTCTACAGTCTACACCACCAGGCGGTGCTGTTCTGCCTGTGGCACCAGGGGGTGCTGTTCTACCTGTGGCACCAGGGGGTGCTGTTCTGCCTGTGGCACCAGAGAGTGCTGTCCAGCCTGTGGCACCAGAGGGTGCTGTCCTGCCGATGGCACCAGGGGGTGCTGCACCACCAGCGCCTACAGGTCCTGCTTCTGCATCGCCTACAGAGGGCGGTGCATCTCCAGCATCGCCTACAGAGTGCGTTGCATCCACATCATCCACAGAGGGTCCTGCCTTCGCATCGTCCACAGAGGGCGCTGCGTCAGGTCCTGCTTCTGCATCGCCTACAGAGGGCGTTGCATCCACTTCATCTACAGAGGGTCCTGGCTCTGCATCGTCCACAGAGGGCGCTGCGTCAGGTCCTGCTCCTACATCGCCTACAGAGGGCGCTACATCTCCATCATCGCTTACAGAGGGCGTTGCATCCACAACATCTACAGAGGGTCCTGCCTCCACATCGTCCACAGAGGGCGCTGCGTCAGGTCCTGCTTCTGCATTGCCTACAGAGGACGCTGCATCTCTAGCATCGCTTACAGAGGGCGTTGCATCCACAACATCTACAGTGGGTCCTGCCTCCGCATCGTCCACAGAGGGCGCTGCGTCAGGTCCTGCTTCTGCATCGCCTACAGAGGGCGTTGCATCCACAACATCTACAGAGGGTCCTGCCTCCGCATCGTCCACAGAGGGCGCTGCGTCAGGTCCTGCTTCTGCATCGCCTACAGAGGGCGCTGCATCTCCAGCATCGCCTACAGAGGGCGTTGCATCTACATCATCCACAGAGGGTCCTGCCTCCGCACCATCCACAGAGGACGCTACGTCACCAGCATCACCTACGGAGGGTCCACTCACCGTTGACGTCTCTACGTCGATGGAAGGCCCACTCACCACTGACGCCTCCACATCGATGGAGGGCCCACTCACCACTGACGCCTCCACGTAGATGGAGGGTCCACTCGCCACTGACGTCTCCACGTCGATGGAGGGTCTATTCACCGTTGACGTCTCCACATCGATGGAGGGTACTCGCACTGCTGTCACCTCCACGTCAATTGAGGGTCTACTCGTAACGTTTGAGGTCTGCACGACTTACGTTACCTGTCCAGAGGGGTCTCAGGAGCGAGCCCCTTACGTTACCTGTCCAGAGGGGTCTCACGAGAGAGCCTTTCATGTTACCTGTCCAGAGGGGTCCCAGGAGGGAGCCTCTCACGTTACCTGTCCAGAGGGGTCTCAGGAGAGAGCCCCTCACGTTACATGTCCAGAGGGGTCTCAGGAGAGAGCCCCTCACGTTGCCTGTATCGGGAGGGTCCTGGAGGACGCCTCCCACGTATCCTGTCTCGAGCGGTCCCTGGAGGGAGCCCCTCACGTTTCTTGCTCCGGTAGTGTCCTGGAGGACACCTCCCAAGAGGTCTCGCAGCCGGAGGTCTCGTAGCCGGAGGTCTCGCAGACGGAGGTCTCGCAGACGGAGGTCTCGCAGCCGGAGGTCTCGTAGCCAGAGGTCTCACAGCCGGAGGTCTCGCAGGCGGAGGTCTCGCAGCCGGAGGTCTCATAGCCGGAGGTCTCGCAGTCGGACGCCTCGCAACCGGATACCTTCACCACACCGATGGTGGGTCTCCACATCCATGACGTTTGCTCACCAGATGTCTTGCCCGACTCTCCTGGTTTCTCGTCCGACTCGTCTGACGTCTCAACGCCCGAAGACGTCTTGTCTGACGTCTCATCGCCTGAAGACGTCTCGTCTGACGTCCCAACACCCGAAGACGTCTCAACGCCGCTCGACGTCTCGTCTGACGTCTCGTGGCTTGGCGCCACTGCACCGCATGATGGGGCTCCTGTTCTGGGTGGGCCTTGGAGGGTCCCACCCTCGTCTTCGACTGTCCTGGGGCCTCGTCACCAACGGAAGCTCCTGCTCGATGGACGACGTCCGGGTCGCCCGCCTGAGGTGACTCTGCAGGATGGACGACCTCCCGGTCGTCCGCCAGACGGGTTCCTGCACGATGGACGGTCTCCTGGTCGCCCACCTGAGGGGTCCTTGCCCGGGATCGACGTCCTGGTCTCGATGTTTGGGCGCTTGTTAGTTTTCTAGGTTTAGCCTTTTGTGTTTAGCATTTGTCCCAGGCCCTGTTCCTGTTGGTTTTTGGTTTGTTGTCCTTGTGTTTTGTCCCTTGTCCTTGTGTTTTCTCGTGCCCGCCGTCCCTGCGTTTCCTCCCTCCGCCCGCCCTGTTTTTTGGGGGGTGTTCTTTGGGGACGCCGGGGGGCGTCTTTGAGGGGGGGTACTGTAAGGATGGCTCCCTCTGCTGGTCTGTCTCCCTCCTTACATCCTGTGTCTGTCAGCTCTGCCGTCTCTGGTGTTTGTGTTTATAGTTAATTAGGAAGCATATTTAGTCAAAGTTCATGTGTGTCTCATTGTCGGGTCATTGTCCCTGTTCCCTGGTGTGTCGTAACCCAGCTCCTTGGTCTCGTGAGTACCTCATGCCTGTATGTTTAGGATTAGTACTTCAGCCATAGTTAGAGCGTCTGTTATCGTTTTGTACTGCCACGTCAGACTTTGTTTTTGCCTTATTAAAGTATTTTATTTTACTACTCGTGCCTCTGTGAGTCTGCCTGTCTGCACCACGGGACTCATCCCTCCACTCCGCACCAAACCGTGACAATAGCAGCTTTAAAGCTGTATTGTCCTGAAGGACAATCAACTTAACAATAGGCCGAATGTAGCTCTTGCCTTCAATCTTCACCTCTACGGTCCGGTTGAGTCCATCTGGTCCAGGAATAACTTTAACAACTTCTCCTACTTTTCACTGTCCACGGGGAATCTGAGGATCTGCCGACAGAACTACAGCTCCTTCTTGGCTGTTGTCTGATGGTTACTTCCATTTGCTCCAGGTTTGGAGGTTCAAAGTCAAAGTCAAAGTCAACTTTATTGTCAGAACTGCAATATGTACAGGACATACACAGGATTGAAATTGCGTTTCTCTCAGTCCCTCGGTGCAACAGTAACCTTTTAAACACTAAAACACTAAAACATTTAATAAACATAAGCATAAAATAGTAAAAGTGTAACACTGTCCTGAGTTTTTGCATAGTACCGTATTTTTCCGGATTATTGGTCGCACCGGAATATAGGTCGCAGTGTCCAATTATTGCCAAAAATTTGGAAAAATCCATAAATAGGTTGCACCGGAATATAGGTCGCACCTACGTCACCGCCGACGTAACGCGTCATCCACCGCTGACGCGCCGCGTCACTGCTGAGTCAACCAGGAAATGTGGACCGAGTGTTTACCTCTGCTGCAAGGAGCGCACAGCAAGGCTTTTAAGAAGATTATTGGATAAAAATTATAGCAAATATGTGTCTGACGCTGAACTTTTCTTTAATAAATGAACGTAATTGTGAAATGAGCTGGATTTAAAAATTTGTTTCGCTAGCTACCGGTACGTCTGATGAAAACAAAACGAGCACGCGCAGCGCCGGAAATGCAGCGAACAGACCTGCATGAATTGGTACGGTGTTTGTATTTTAGCAGGCTAAACACCTCAAAAATATATTTGTTAGCTGACTTTTTTAAAGACTGAACGTAATTGTGAAATAAGCTGGATTTAAAAATTTGTTTCGCCAGCTACCGGTTCTGTCTGATGAAAACAAAACGAGCACGCGCAGCGCCGGAAATGCAGAGAACAGACCTGCATGAATTGGTACGGTGTTTGTATTTTAGCAGGCTAAACACCTCAAAAATATATTTGTTAGCTGACTTTTTTAAAGACTGAACGTAATTGTGAAATGAGCTGGATTTAAAAATTAGTTTCGCCAGCTACCGGTTCTGTCTGATGAAAACAAAACGAGCACGCGCAGCGCCGGAAATGCAGAGAACAGACCTGCATGAATTGGTACGGTGTTTGTATTTTAGCAGGCTAAACACCTCAAAAATATATTTGTTAGCTGACTTTTTTAAGACTGTGTCTCAGTTTAATTTTTGTTAATACCGGTAAATGATTACGGTATAAACAATCAGCTTACCGGTATTTCAGAATGTAAATACCGCCATCATTAAAATTAGACTACAGAAACTCCTAAAAAAATATTTGTTGGCTGCCTTTTTTGTAAGACTGTGTCTCAGTTTAATTTTTGTTAATAAATGATTACGGTACAAATCAGTTGCAGCTGAAGGTGATCTGCTCAGAGTTGCAGTTGTTGTGGAAACCAGTGCAGGAGAACTGGGAGATGCAGTTGCTATGGAAACCAGTGCAGGAGAGCTGGAGCATCTGGAGGTGCAGCTGAAAGATGCTGCATCTGGAGGTGCAGCTGAGTGAAATGCACTTTGACAGTTACCGGTACACCCACAAACCTTAAATAAAGCAGCTTTGAAATTACTACAGTACCTGTACACCCGCACATAAAGATGACTGAAACAGATACCCGGTATGTTTTTGTGGTGTTTATTTACAATATTTACAAATTATTTACAGTACGGTACCAACTCACTCAAAGCCCAAAAACTCCTCATCCTCTGTGTCACTTTGGAAAAGCTCTGCCAGTGTTGGATCCAGCCTGCCAGTGTTGGATCCAGCCTGCCAGTGGTGAGAGGTCCAGGTCCAGGTCCAGGTCCAGGTGGTGGTCCTCCTCCTCCTCCTCCTCCTCCTCCTCCTCCTCCTCCTCCTCCTCCTCACTGCTTGCCTCAGCTCCAGCAGGCTGGAAAGTGGTACTGCAAACTGTGCTGCCCCCTGGTGGCCGAAAGTGGTACTGCACTCAAAAGTGAAAAAGTGAAAAAGGCTCATATCTGAGTAAAAATTAGTCTAAAAATATGGAAAAAAATCCATAAATAGGTCGCACTGGTGTATAGGTCGCAGGCCTTGAAAAAAACCATAAAAAGGTGCGACGACCTATAATCCGAAAAATATGGTAGTATAAAAGTATTAAAATTTACACCAACACTAAAACACTAAACATTTAATGAACATAAGCATAAAATGAAATAATAAAAGTGTAATACTGTCCTGAGTTTTTGCATAGTAGTATAAAAAGTATATCTATAAAATAAACTGAAGGTTCTAGCATTGACATTTGCAAAGAGTGGCAAAGCAGCATATGAGTTAATGTACACAGTATATGTATGAGGTAGTTGATGTTGGTATAGAGGCAAAGTGGCATATGCAGTAAGGCACATAAGGCACATTGGGCATCCTTAAATAAGGCTAGTCAGAGAATACTGTATATGTATCAGCAGTAGTGTAGATATAAAAGTATAGGAAGCCCTCGAGTTACATCAGGGATTGGGACCTACGGGTGTGACTTAGGTCGATGTTGTCGTACCTCGCGGACCAAAAACACCTGCCTGTCGTAGGTCCGCGTTTCTGACATAGGTCGCGGCTATACCGCTAACGGAGCGTTGCACACATATTTAATGGCATGTGACTGAACAAGCAGACATACTAGGTCATAAACATGCACAGAACTGTACAGTAAATGAATA
>JBBPBX010052875.1:0-13180 GCA_038048925.1 Garcialebias charrua
AAAAAACTCCACTGATTTCAGCTCTGCTGCAACTTTGTTTCTGCATATTTTTATTTTTTTTTATAGATTTGGAATAACAACTTGGCTAAATGTGTGCGTGAGGGCATTCTGTACAACATATCCACTGTGTTTACCAAAACTGTAAACCCAGGCTTGGTCACTATATTAATGGGCATCATATCTTTCTCGAGAGGTATCAGCAGCAGCAAGGCAGGTTCTGCACAATACGTCATTATGCAGCGTCTTCTTTTTTATAGCCAAAATAATTCCAAACAATAGGCGCGCTGCTCCTCTTTGGTACCAAACTTTCAGATACATCAGTTTCTGTCGAGCCTGACACCACTGTGCAACTGGATAAAACGCAGTGTTGACTTCTCCTGCTCCCTGCTCTGCTTTGCTTTGATCAGTCGCAAGTCAAATAACCAGACCATGTGACCAGTTAAATTGCAGCCTTTGCCTTTAGAAAATCTCTTTTGATCATATTGCAATATTATTGCGAATGCAATTAACTGTTCAGCCTAAGTTATTAGTGCATATAAGTACGTGTTTTTTCCTCGGAGTGTGTTTCAGTCTATGAATATTAACAAAATGCTTCTCAGCATAAAATCAGTTCAACCTCTGCAGGTAGAGCAGCATCAGTAAGAATTAAACACTCAACATTTAAGGCATGTCTTCAGTTCCCTTTCAGTTGGTCTCGGTGCAACATACTTGCTATGGGAATTGCGCCCCCGCGCGATTACCTGAAGGAATATACTCACGCCTTAATGGCTAGGGGCGTCACTGCCGTGCCAGAGGCCCCGCCCTCTGGGTACTTAAGCGGCTTGCACCCCTCCATCTTTCTCTTTTTGCCCTTCACCTCGCTTAAACCTGAACTACCTCTTCGCGGGACTTCTCTGTTGCTTCATCGCTCAACCAGAGGTGAGCTTGCTCCCTGCACAGAGCGCACAGAGAATTATTCCTGCGTACTGCTGGGCTAGCGAAAGCTAGTCCGGCACTTTTCTCTTAACCCCGAAGTATTGTCTTCTCCTCTCTCTACAGGTTGCTTCGCTCGACGGCGCTAACTACGCCACAAAAAAAAAAAACTACCTCGCTAACTCATAGCGAGCTAGCCAACAAAAGCGACGCGACGGAGGAGACTTTTCAACAACAAAAAAAGGAAGAAAAAAAAGAAAGAAGATTCTGGAAGGACTCGCTCGCCTCATCTCGGACATGCCTCCAGAGAAAGGAAAACGAAAAGCGAGACTTCCAAGGAAAACCAGCGGGACGGCGAGCCCAACTTTGCGCGCCTGTCCCAGCGGATGTGGCTTTTCCCTCGCAGCAACGGACACCCACGAGGCCTGTCCAGTCTGCTTGGGTATGCTTCATGCAAAATCAGCACTGGATACGCCCGACTTTTGCCCACATTGCAGCCTCATGCTGGATGTGGTGCTGCGGCATTGGGTTGACCTCGTCGCCAAAGCCATGAGCTCTTCAGCTACACCAGCAGACGTGAACACCACGGAGCCCCTCACTCCCACGCCGGAGTTGGAGAACATGGCTCTACATGACAGCACACGTGTCGAATGGAGCGACAGCCCTGACGTGCTGGCTCCCATGGTGGACCTAATAGTCAAATTTGACACCCGAGGCATGATGAACGAGGACGAGATCTCGATTTCAGCCTCGGGCGAATTTTCAACGGAGGAGGCAGACGTGGAACTGGAGGATCAGGGTGAAGGTCTCTCCCAGACCCTAGTACCTGTGTTCCCGGAAACTCACTTTCCCATCCCTGCTCTGTTCGACTTGTGCCACAGAGCAACAGACGCACTGCACATCCCATGGCCTGAACCTCCGCCTCGCCAACAGGTCACGAGGCTGGCAGGATACTATTTTTACTCGAAGCAGCAGGCCGCCATGAGGCAAAAGATGCCCGTGTTCCCGGACTTTCTGACAGAACTAACGCTCACCTGGACTCAGCCACGAGCCCCTATGCTTCTCCCCCTCTCACAGTTCCTCGACGTGGATGGGATGGATGAAGTGGGAATAGCTAACGTGCCTCAGATCGAGGACACACTAGCGTCTCACCTGGCTCCTAAATCATCAAGAACAAAACCAACTCTTCCCAGCAAGGCTTGTCGAGCTTCAGCGTCTCTTCTCGAGAAATGCTACAGGGCTCAGGGACTCGCGGCACGCGCCATGAACGCGTCTGCGTTAATGCAGGCTTACCTAGCGGAAAAGCTGCAACAACTCCAAACAACAACGGACAAGCAGGCGGCTGCCAACTTGCTGGATGAAGCCCGCAGAGCAACAGACTTTGTACTCCGTATGATGGGGACAGCCGCTGTTGCACAGGGCAGGGGGATGGCGGAAGTGGTCATCGCGATCCGCCACCTCTGGATGACTCTGACGGATCTCCCGGAGGGACAGAAGGTGCCTTTTCTCCACCACTCGATAGAGCCGGCGGGATTATTTGGTAAAGCTTTGGAGCGAATTCAGACCAAGCTGGACCAAAGACGCAGACAGGCGGAAGCTCTCCGGGTGGGCATTCCCCGGAGAAGCTTCGCCCCCCCAAGGGAGTCTGCTGGTAGCAGACCTGCGCAGTCTCGGCACCACTCGGCAACCCGTGCCCCACCGCAGAAGCGGCCAGCATACAAGGAGGAGCCCAGGCAAAGACCCCCACAGGGCCCACCTCGTACCGAGCACGCATGAAGCAAAAACAGGTTTGTCCCCCGCCAGGCGACCAAGCACAGGGCCTCCTCGGTGAATCGTGACAACAGACAGAAACGTGCCTGATGAACCAGGTCCACGTTTTCACATTACAGGGTCACCCGCCCACGTGGTAACGGGAATGATCCCTTCATGTCCAGACTTTGCTTGTAACACAGTACAGTCAACTGGTTTATTTACAGCATGCACAAATCATACTTTTTCTGCTGTGAGTGACATAAGATCATGTACGTCATTGCACATAAGCACGAATAAAGTTAATGAAACAGCTCCTCTCTGTTTTATTGACCAAAAAAAAAAAAAACAACAACAACACAAATCAGGTCTTTCTGACCTGGAAGCCGTCATAAAGAGAGAGGGCCTTTTTCCCCCTCTCTCTCACGGCCCACGGGGTATTAGCATAATTGATAAACCCTAGCAGAGTGCCTCTGCAATGAGCAGACACAGAGGTGTCTGCGAACCCCCCCCAACACACACACACACACACACAACTTTCAGGAAGACAGGTGGGGAGGGTCACGTGCTCAAGCCCTGGTTCCATTGTGAACAATGGGAGAGCCAATACACTAACCAGATGATCACGTGACATGTCCGCACCTCAGAGAGGAGAGCGGACAGAGTCTGACAACAGGGGGGCTACATCAGACTCCCTCAGGCAGCCTCATTCACACCTCCACAACAATGACTGTGTTCAGCCTGTTGTGGATGAAAACATGTCAGAGCCGAATCAGATTTCTCTTCCTGTTTTCCAAGAGGGACTGAACTCTTTATCATCAAATAATCTAAAGTCTGCCAAACCAAAAGGAACACCCCCACGCTCTCACGGGACGGCTGATCCTTTATCATTAATGAGGGACAGGTAATGCCCGACCAGTACTCAGACAGCACGTATCCTCCCGTTGTGTGCTGATCTAAAACTGCCTTCAAAAATAATTCCCCCAGAGGGGGACACATGGACCTCGGTCGGTTTACCTGGTGCCAACGCTCCATTAAAGCCAAGGACCAGTAAACTGGACCATCCCAGGGAACGGATTGGAGTTAGGAGATCTGCTCGTTTACATAACTTGCAGCCTCACGACAGGACTCCAAATTTGGAAGAGCAAAATATATTTCCGCTCCAAACCTGTCGAATAAAGTTGACAGATTACATCGGCCCTCAATTAACCCTGAGCAAGGTAACTTGGGAACACACTAGTAGGGAGGCCTTCCTAATCTGGTTGACCCCCAGAGGTTAACAGCCTCTGTGTCACCAGAAGGGGCAATACAACCACTTAGGCCAGGAACTGCCAAAAGCCTCAGCTTGTTGGCTGAAAAGAAAAGGTTGATGGCGTCAGGCTTGCCAGAAAATGTGGTATTGACCATACAAAATGCCCGTGCTGGTTCAACACAATCTTTATACGCACAAAAGTGGCACATTTTTGAAGCCTGGTGCTCAGAAAGAAATATTATTTCTTATGCATGCGACTTGGCTCAACTCCTGACTTTCCTTCAGGATTTACTGGAAAAAGGTAGTTCTTATTCAACGATTAAAGTTTTCCTATCAGCGATTTCAGCCTGTCACAAAGGCTGGGGATACAAGACACCGGGAGCACATCCAATCATAATAAGATTTATGAGGGGTGTCCTTCGGACTAAACCACCCAGCAGGACCCTGACCCCTGGTTGGGATCTTGTCCTGGTTCTGGGGGCTCTCTGTGACCCTCATTGCAGTCACTATGCTAGGGTTTATCAATTATGCTAATACCCCGTGGGCCGTGAGAGAGAGAGGGAAAAAGGCCTTCTCTCTTTATGACGGCTTCCAGGTCAGAAAGACCTGATTTGTTTGTTGTTTGTTGTTGTGTTTTTTTGGTCAATAAAACAGAGAGGAGCAGTTTCATGAACTTTATTTGTGCTTATGTGCAATGACGTACATGATTTTATGTCACTCGCAGCAGAAAAAGCATGATTTGTGCATGCTGTAAATAAACCAGCTGATTGTACTGTGTTACAAGCAAAGTCTGGACGTGAAAAGATCATTCCCGTTACCACATGGGCAGGTGACCCTGTAATGTGAAAACGTGGACCTGGTTCATCAGGCACGTTTCTGTCTGTTGTCACGATTTGCCGAGGAGGCCCTGTGCTTGGTCGCCTGGCGAGGGACAAACGTGTTTTTGCTCCATGCGTGCTCGGTACANTGTTTTTTTTGGTCAATAAAACAGAGAGGAGCTGTTTCATGAACTTTATTCGTGCTTATGTGCAATGACGTACATGATTTTATGTCACTCACAGCAGAGAAAGCATGATTTGTGCATGCTGTAAATAAACCAGCTGATTGTACTGTGTTACAAGCAAAGTCTGGACATGAAGGGATCATTCCCGTTACCACGTGGGCGGGTGACCCTGTAATGTGGAAACGTGGACCTGGTTCATCAGGCACGTTTCTGTCTGTTGTCACGATTCGCCGAGGAGGCCCTGTGCTTGGTCGCCTGGCGGGGGACAAACCTGTTTTTGCTCCATGCGTGCTCGGTACGAGGTGGGCCCTGTGGGGGTCTTTGCCTGGGCTCCTCCTCGTATGCTGGCCGCTTCTGCGGTGGGGCACGGGTTGCCGAGTGGTGCCGAGACTGCGCAGGTCTGCTACCAGCAGACTCCCTTGGGGGGAAGCTTCTCCGGGGGATGCCCACCCGGAGAGCTTCCGCCTGTCTGCGTCTTTGGTCCAGCTTGGTCTGAATTCGCTCCAAAGCTTTACCAAATAATCCCGCCGGCTCTATCGAGTGGTGGAGAAAAGGCACCTTCTGTCCCTCCGGGAGATCCGTCAGAGTCATCCAGAGGTGGCGGATTGCGATGACCACTTCCGCCATCCCCCTGCCCTGTGCAACAGCGGCTGTCCCCATCATACGGAGTACAAAGTCTGTTGCTCTGCGGGCTTCATCTAGCAAGTCGGCAGCCGCCTGCTTGTCCATTGTTGTTTGGAGTTGTTGCAGCTTTTCCGCTAGGTAAGCCTGCATTAGCGCGGATGCGTTCATGGCGCGTGCCGCGAGTCCCTGAGCCCTGTAACATTTCTCGAGAAGAGACGCTGAAGCTCGACAAGCCTTGCTGGGGAGAGTTGGTTTTGTTCCTGATGATTTAGGAGCCAGGTGAGACGCTAGTGTGTCCTCGATCTGAGGCGCGTTAGCTATTCCCACTTCATCCATCCCATCCACGTCGAGGAACTGTGAGAGGGGGAGAAGCATAGGGGCTCGTGGCTGAGTCCAGGTGCGCGTTAGTTCTGTCAGAAAGTCCGGGAACACGGGCATCTTTTGCCTCGTGGTGGCCTGCTGCTTCGAGTGAAAATAGTTTCCTGCCAGCCTCGTGACCTGTTGGCGAGGCGGAGGTTCAGGCCATGGGATGTGCAGTGCGTCCGTTGCTCTGTGGCACAAGTCGAACAGAGCAGGGATGGAAAAGTCAGTTTCCGGGAACACAGGTACTGGGGTCTGGGAGAGATCTTCACCCTGATCCTCCAGTTCTACGTCTGCTTCCTCCGTAGAAAATTTGCCCGAGGCTGAAATTGAGATCTCGTCCTCGTTCATCATGCCCCGGGTGTCGAATTCGACTGTTAGGTCCACCATGGGAGCCAGCACGTCAGGGCTGTCGCCCCATTCGACACGTGTGCTGTCATGTAGAGCCATGTTCTCCAACTCCGGCGTGGGAGTGAGGGGCTCCGTGGTGTCCGCGTCCGCTGGTGTCGCTGAAGAGCTCATGGCTTTGGCGACGAGGTCAAACCGATGCCGCAGCACCGCATCCATCATGAGGCTGCAGTGTGGGCAAAAGTCGGGCGTATCCAGTGCTGCTTTTGCATGCAGCATGCCCAAGCAGATTGGACAGGCCTCGTGGGTGTCCGTTGCTGCGAGGGAAAAGCCACATCCGCTGGGACAGGCGCGCAAAGTTGGGCTCGCCGTCCCGCTGGTTTTCCTTGGAAGTCTCGCTTTTCGTTTTCCTTTCTCCGGAGGCATGTCCGAGATGAGGCGAGTGAGTCCTTCCAGAATCTTCTTTCTTTTTTCTTGAAAAGTCTCCTCCGTCGCGTCGCTTTCGCTGGCTAGCTCGCTAGGAGTTAGCGAGGTAGTTTTTTTTTCTTTTCTTTTTTTTGTGGCGTAGTTAGCGCCGTCAAGCGAAGCAACCTGTAGAGAGAGGAGAAGAAAAAACTTTGAGGTTAAGAGAAAAATGCCGAACTAGCTTTCGCTAGCCCAGCAGTACGTAGGAAGAATTCTCTGTGCGCTCTGTGTGGGGAGCAAGCTCACCTCTGGTTGAGCGATGAAGCAACAGAGAAGTCCCGCAAAGAGGTAGTTCGGATTTAAGCGAGGTGAAGGGCAAAAAAGAGGAAGATGGAGGGGCACAAGCCGCTTAAGTACCCAGAGGGCGGGGCCTCTGGCACGGCAGTGACGCCCCTAGCCGTAAAGGCGTGAGTATATTCCTTCAGGTAATCGCACGGGGGCGCAATTCCCATAGCAAGTATGTTGCACCAAGAGACCAACTGAAAGGGAACAACATAATGAGATTTCACGACCATTGCTATTCATCCTACAAAGGATAAAATAAAATAAAAATGGTTATAAAAGGTTGCAACTTTTTAAAAAAAGATAATGGCCCCAAATTCATACTTCTAATTTACACATGTAAAAACAAGAAAAGTCAGTCAAAATAATTGTAAAACATTTGGTCACCTAGGTACTTTATTGAGACATACCTGGGTGTATTATACTTTGTATCAGAACACTTTAAAATATAATTACTATAGTTTTACTCATGCATATACACTACAATTGGCGAGAGATGTGGCACAGAGGTTAGAGTTAGTGAAACACCGACATCTGCCTCCACCCTGGACCCCTGAGCAAGGCTCTCAAGTCTCAACCCCAACTACCAAACAGGTCTCTTGAAAATGAGTCTTTGTGACTCAATGAGACTACCTGTATAAATAAAGGAAAAATAAAACAAATAAAAAGTTGAAAAATAACAGTAACATTCCAAAGTTTGACTATAAAAAAAATAAAAAAATAAAAATGGTTTCATATCATTTCTGTTGCTGTTACCCACAAAAAAATCTGTCTGGATTTCCTCAGACCTTTGATCTTGGATTACACTTGGAATGCTGAGGCGATAATGTGAGCGGCCTGCGAGAGCTCAAGGTTCAGCCTGAGGAAGTCCAGGCGTCTGAAGTCGACGATGAAGCTAAAAATACTAAAAAAGTTTCAACACCAGTCCACAGGGGGAAAAAAAAGGACTACGGTATTATTGCATACATGTTTTTTTTCTGCTTTTCATGTAATTTATATTGTTTTCAGTTGAAAAGCTTTAAAATTTCAACAAGCAGTTGTAATAAAGATGTATACTAAATGTCTAATACATGGTCCTGCTGTTCAGTCACAATAAAATAAATCCAGAAGAACAGCTTTAAAAGGGATGTAACACCCATTCTCACTCAACCCCCAGGCCCGACAGCTCCCTGTACATTAGGAAGATGTCACCTCCCCTCGAAGCCAAGGCGTTATGGGGGGAAAAAAAGCACCATATGTGTCGCATGACTCGCCTCGGGTTTTCAGACTAAAAGGTGAGATAGCTGCTGAGATCCTTTTAGACTTCCACTACAAACCCCCAGTAAATCTTCTCTGTTCGAATCAATAACCACACTTACATAAATAAAATAACACATATGTTTTTTATTTATTATTTAATTAGCTTTAAATAAACTTTTCGCTTATTCTATTTCACCTCGATGCTCATTCCCTTCCTCCTCCCCTCTCTTTCCCCATTAAAATGCTTTGAATCAATTTCATGCCCTACAAATACTGTTTACCCTCTTGGGTGTGAAACATCTGCTGCCATGGCACACACTGGCATCTTGAGCTTTCCTTACATTTTTTACAGATTCATAAAGATGGTTAGGGAGGGAATGATTGATCGCTCACAATTTGTACTGGAGAACAAGCATTTGGAGGATATTCAACTTCTGCATTGATCAATGAGTATTGCCAATTTATATTCAGTCTAACCTGTCCTTTAAGAAACAGATGTTCCCTATTCAGAGTTCATTTTTTTTCTTCATCTGGAATAGTCTTTTAAAAATGTAGAAATTGTATTTTTGCCTATTCAATTCATTTATTTTTTTATTTTTTTTCCTCTCCCACTGAGGGCTGTCAGTTGGAGTGATTTTAAAATGCTTATAATTACGGATGCACCTCAGGGTTTCAGTGCAGTGCCACACTAACAGTTGAACAGCAAATCCTTACACAGCATGCTCTCTCCATTGATTTTTTTTCCTCTGTGGAGGCATTAGTGTCTAGTAATCTATACTGACACAGGATGACTATTATATGTATCTTCGTGCAGGGATTTATGGGGGGATTTTCTATGGTTCTGTGAAACCTAACGTTAAATTCTATAATCCTTATTTTCTATACTTGTTTTTTTACTGAAACTGATTATTCAAAATATCCCTTGCACCTGTAACCAGAGCAACAGTTTATATGGGTACCATGGCTGCAGATGTGCAAATAAAAACAAAGTGACAAATCTGGTATTAACAGTGACATGAGAGATGTTGTGTGCCTTTTTTTACCATGAGCATGCTAGTTTCCTCAGTCTTTCTGAGTCTACAGCGGTGCAGTTCAGCCCTTATAATCGTTTGAAATAATCTCTGTTATCATTTCCCACCGCAGTTCAAGGTGGACTCCAGAGATGTTGAAAGGTGGAAGGTTTCGGTTCACTTCTGCTCCTTTGTCCCCCCCCCCCAAGCCTATAACTGAGAAATGCCACTTTTTTCAGACGCCTGACCTTTTGTGCTCTTCACTGTTTTCTATTACTTCAGCCAGAGATTACTAGTGTCTCAAAGCCACAAGATAAATATGTCCACAGGTATCATAGCCACTCTATGCAAGAGGTTACCAACCTGGACGACACAGAAGACAATTACAGAACACTGAAGTCAGACAAGCTGGTTTTGCATTGCCAGGCAAATATAAAGAAATATAGAAGAACATCATCTGCCATGTCGACATGTGCCCCAAAATAGCATATGTTGACATTCAACAACAACAAAAAAACATACGCATGAGTAAACAGAACACGAGACGTAAGCAATCAAAGCTGTTCTATGTCTGTTTGCACTTAATTAGCGCAACTTATCTCCCCAACAACCATTACCCTGAATTTTAGACAGACAGACAGACAGACAGACAGACAGACAGACAGACAGACAGACAGACAGACAGACAGACAGACAGACAGACAGACAGACAGACAGACAGACAGACAGACAGACAGACAGACAGACAGACAGACAGACAGACAGACAGACAGACAGACAGACAGACAGATAGATAGATAGATAGATAGATAGATAGATAGATAGATAGATAGATAGATAGATAGATAGATAGATAGATAGATAGATAGATAGATAGATAGATAGATAGATAGATAGATAGATAGATAGATAGATAGATAGATAGATAGATAGATAGATAGATAGATAGATAGATAGATAGATAGATAGATAGATAGATAGATAGATAGATAGATAGATAGATAGATAGATAGATAGATAGATAGATAGATAGATAGATAGATAGATAGATAGATAGATAGATAGATAGATAGATAGATAGATAGATAGATAGATAGATAGATAGATAGATAGATAGATAGATAGATAGATAGATAGATAGATAGATAGATAGATAGATAGATAGATAGATAGATAGATAGATAGATAGATAGATAGATAGATAGATAGATAGATAGATAGATAGATAGATAGATAGATAGATAGATAGATAGATAGATAGATAGATAGATAGATAGATAGATAGATAGATAGATAGATAGATAGATAGATAGATAGATAGATAGATAGATAGATAGATAGATAGATAGATAGATAGATAGATAGATAGATAGATAGATAGATAGATAGATAGGGCTTAGGTGTATATGTTTGTACTAAGTTGTCTTCATAAAAATTATATCACTTTTCATTTAATAAATCCAATGCTTCAAAGAGGAAACTAAACATTTTAAAACATCAACAAGTTCAGAGTCGATGTTCAGTATTCATTAGAAATAGCCTAATTTAGCAATACTTTTATTTTCATATACCCTCTTTTATCATGTTTTAATGTGTTTTTTTTTTTCACCTTTATTAAACCAGGCATAAACACTTAGAACAATTATTATGCACGTGCTGGTCTGGCAGCACCACCAGGTACTTGTAGTGTCATAGGGAAGGAAAACTTTAGAGTTGGGCAAAACTATGTATAAAGTACAGTGGTCAATAACAAACAAACAAATCACAAATTATATTAACAGTTCATCATCATAGTTAAACAACAACATTACTAAGCATGGAAACATTTGTAAGTGTCTTTAGAAATGGCATTTAAACATTTGTTTTTCTAGAAACTGAGACAAAGGAGGCCAGACAAAGTTTTTTAAAGCAGATTCCAGTCAGATGGAGCAGCAGAGCCAAAGTCAGACTTGGTATTTAGAGTGATTAACCACAGGTAGTCTTGTTGAGCCACGAGAACTCATTTTCAAGAGAGACCTGTTTTAGGGAGCAGATGGTGGGGGTTGAGGGCCTTGCTCAGGGGCCCAGAGTGGGGTGAATGAGGGTGGAGGCAAGTGCAGGTTTTTCACCTTTTCCACCCACATTTTGTGATGTTGTCGGTACCGGGGCTTGAACCGGCAATCTTCTGATCACAGGCCCACGCTCCGAGTATGGAGGTGAATAACCAGCAAAAATAAAAATGTATCAAAGTCAAAGTCAATTTTATTGTCAAAACTGCAATATGTACAGCACATACACAGGATTGAAATTGCATTTCTCTCTGTCCCTCGGTGCAACAGTAAACATTTAAACACTAAAACACTAAAACATTTAATAGACATAAGCATAAAATGAAATAATAAAAGTGTAATGCTGTCCTGAGTTTTTTGCATAGTAGTATAAAAGTGTAAAAAGTATATATATAAAATAATATGAAAGTTCTGGCATTGACATTTGTAATAGAGTGACAAAGCAGCATATGAAGTTTATGTACACAGTATATATATGTATGCGGGTAAACCAATGATTTTCACAACGAGTGTGTAGATAAGGCTATTTAATAACAGAGTGGTGGTGACAATGATGTGTTCTGTAAGGAGTGTTGATAACAAAGAGAAAATGTAAGTTTATGGCTTTCAGTTTGTGTATGTGTATGTGTGTGTGTGTGTGGGGGGCAATCTAAGCAATCTTAGTCAATCATGTTTATGCTAGAAAAGGGCATTAAGATTAAGATTTCTATTAGACTCAAAAATAGTTCAACAAAACTTGAATGCAGAGTGGTCTTCATAATACTTGACGCATTCAAGCAGATTTTAAAATAATCCACATACTTTTGTTGTAAAGTATTTACCAACACAACGGACATCTCAGTTCAAATTAACTTGAGCCATAAACTTATTAAAACAAACAAACAAACAAAAACAGTAGAATAGTAAGAGAAATTCCATGTGTCAACTCACTAAAGTGTGGGGGAAACATTAAAATTATACAAACAATGATGATAATAAATAAATAAATAAATAAATAAATAAATAAATAAACAATATTAAATGTGTAACCTTTGTGAGATAATAGACAATGCTTGTATTAGTCTGGGAGGAAACTACTGAACTTTAAAATGTCACCATATTTGAAGGGGCCCTAAGGCTTTGTTTGCACTAAGTGTTTTCCCTGTTTTTATTCCTTTCAGAGGTGATGATATTATTGAAAAGAAAATGGCTCATTACTTGATGCTTGCTGTGTTTTGTGCTAAGACTGCTCTGTTGGTACATCTAAAGTGTGCTGTTTCTCTTAACCCTTACTTACCTGTATCATAAACAGGTCACTCCTCTTGGGAAGAGATTATTCTCTAGCCTGGTTAATGATCCTTGCTGACAGCAGTTAATGAAAATTAATAGCAAGCTTTACAATGCTGTGAATGCAAGTAGGACAGCATCTGTATTTCTGCTCCTGTAGGAGGATGTACGGTAAATTAAAACATGACAGACACAGAGACAGACAGAAGGGGCTAAGTTCAAATCATGGCATGTTTTTTTATTTTTATTTTTTTTTTACCTTTGTTTGTTTGTTTCTCAATTGAAGATTGTAAAGACTAAAAAAACTAAATGGCCAGTGTGAATATTTATTTGAATGGTTGTCTGTCTATTTGTGGCCGTGCTGAGCTAGAAACCGGTCTATGGTGTACCTTGTCTATTGCTTAATACTTGCTGGAAAGAGACAACCATTTTAAGAAGTGGCTCTCCTTTTTATTTTATTTTATTTTTCAAAGGAATTGATACATGTTTCTTGAGAAGAATAAACAAATCAAAAAACAAATAAATGAATGTTTTGGTGTCACCACATTTCTAAACTGGGCTAAACATGTAAGGAACTATTTGACACACATACATGGATGGATGGATGGATGGATGGATTAAT
>JBBPBX010052875.1:13753-24048 GCA_038048925.1 Garcialebias charrua
ATATATTGATATATCCTTGAATTATCACCAGTCATAAGCCATTAAAATTCCTGAACAGATTTCTTGGATGAACATGACCACATCTTGGGATCGATATGCAGCTCCATATCATTATTCTGACTCAATGATGACTTCCTAGTGAAGTTAAAGTGAGATATATTTTTACAGTAAGTCGCACATCACATAATTGTTTCATTGTTGACAGTGTTTGTATAAAAGTATAGTATGTGTGGTTTGGTTTGCATCCATGTAAGTTATGTACAATCATGGTATGTATGACCATCGACCACAAAACATTATTTATTCCTATGTAGTCGTCTTCTAATGCAATCAACATTTTCATTCATTGCTTAACTTTGGAAGCTTAATCTTCATGTCTCATGATCTCAGGTCAGAGTATAAATAAGATCACTGTATTTATAATAACCATAAATCATTATGTAGTATAAAACATGCAATGTATGCAACATTGCTGAGTAGTTAAATAAAACAGCCCAAAAAAAGTTCAATGCATGCATATATTTTTATTTTGTTTTGGGTGGTGGGTGCTGTGTGTATTGGGAATGCGATGGTGGCATGCCTGCGCATCCCTGAGTCTGTGGTGTGGGGTTGGTGGGGTGCCTGGTCCTTGGTGCACTGGGCCGGCCTTTTTCAGCTGCTTCTTCCTGCTGCTCTGGTCCACGGCCTGGGGCCGGCTTGCGGTCACTGTTGGGTGGGTGGGGCACGCATGGACGGCCTGATGGGCTCTGTTGGGCTCTCTGTAGCCATTTTTGCGTTGGCCAGCCCTCAATGGCCCGGGCCGCCCCCGGTTTGCCCATAGCCCGAACTGGCCCGCCCGCGTTCATTACGCATTATGTAGAGAGCAAGCCTTGAAGTGGGTGGGGTGTTCACTTGACGTGGGTGGAGTGTTCACTTGACGTTGGTGGAGTGTTCTTTTAAGAGCGGACACGCCGCTAAAAAATGTGTATTAGCTGAATACAGTATATATATATTAGTGTTTCTGAGTTAAATTTTTGTTAATGACTGATTACAATTCAGCTTATGTTAGGACGTAAATAACACGAAGCACGCACCCATAGCCTAAAGAGCATTTCCGCCTTTCTATAAAGTTCTATAAAATATAACTAATATTCTCTAACTCTTGCGCGTAGCCAGGGTTTTAAAATATAACTGATAATCTCTAAATCCTGCATGCGCCAGAATTTTACAGGCGGCAAATCCTTCATAAGAAAGGTTGACTCCAAAAAAACTAATAAGCCTCTGTGGCGTAAAGGGATAAGCACTTGACTTTAAGCACATGTTTTATCTTGACCCGTAGGCTACGAGTTTGAATCTCAGCTGGGTCAAGTTATTTTATGTTTGTCTTTTATTGGAGAAAATAAATAGAGGTAGTTACTAAAAAGAAGTAGTAACTACTTCTTTTTATTTTCTTACTTGTGCTTGTTTATGTGTCAGGCTGGATTTTGGGTGGTCCCTTCTCTTGAATCATTTTGGGCCCCACATTTAATGTGGGATCTACCGTATTTTTCCGCCGTACACGTCACACTGCCGTACACGTCGCATCAGTCCAATCATGTTCAATAAAATGGAAAAATTCATAAACATGTCGCACCGCCATATATGTTGCATCTTTTATGCGTCACAGCTGAAGCATTGCGTATGTTACGCGTCACCGCTGACAACCCGGAAATGTGGGCCAGTGTTTTTCCAAAAATGGATTGGCTGCTAAATGGCCACAGGAGCGTGCACGGAAGGACTTTAATGAGATTAACACTTAAAAAAAAAGTTGTTTGCTGAAATTATAGTAAAGATGTGTCTGAGCTGAACTTTTCCTTAATAAATTAATGTAATGTTCAAATCAGCTGGATTTTAAAAAGAGTTTCGCTGTCTCAAGCGTGCACCCGCAGCGAGTGGAAACGGTGCATTTTTTAAAAACGTTAACAAGATAAACACCTTAAAAATATATTTGTGTGCTGACATTATAGTAAAGATGTGTCTGAGCTGAACTTTTCCTTAATAAATGAAAGTAATGTTCAAATCAGCTGGATTTAAATAGTTTTGCTTGGTCGGATCAACAAAACATGCAGGCGCAGCAAGCAGAAACGCTGCATTTCTTCAAAATTTAACAAGATAAACACCTAAAAATATATTTTTGTTTGCTGACATTATAGTAAAAGTATGTCTCAGCTGAACTTTTCTTAATAAATGCACTTTGACGGTTAAAACATGGCAAAATGAAGCTGATGAAATAAAGCGGCTTTAAAATTACTACACGCTCACCCGCCCATAATGGTGACAGAAACTTCGGTTTATTTATTTATTTATTTTATTTTATTCAAACCCGTTGAATTCTTCGTCCTCTGTGTCGCTGGTGAAGAGTTCTGACAACTCCTGAGGTAACAGGTAGTTGATGCAGCTCAGAGCACGGATGGATTCTTTACTGACTGAGGTCCACGCTTTATCCATCCATCCGAGGACCTGCTGGAACGTTGCGTGGCACATCCGTCCTGTAGCTGTGAAGCTGTTGCTCTCCGTCCACCATCACTCCTTCCAAAGGCGGTGCAGAGCTGCTTTGAAGCTTGGTCAAGCCTCCCAGGATGATGGCAGGATTGGAGTTAAACACTTTAATTTTATCTTTAAATTGCAGCATGATGTGTGTGCACACGCTGTCCATCCAGCAGGACTTTTTTTGCTCTAAAATATCCGTACACATTCAGGTACACCGGTAGTCGTCAAAAGCCTAGAGGGCTCTTTAGCGTCCCTAGTGGCCGAGAGTGATACTGCTCCATTTTTTTCCGTCAGAATGAATGGAAACGATCATATCTCAGCCAAAAATTGGTCCAAAAAATATGGGGGAAAAAATCCATAAACATGTTGCTTCGCCGTATAATGAATTCAATTTATAACGCACTTTTCATTAATGAAAATCTCAAAGTGCTACAAGGAGCAACAGAATTAAATGACAATAAAACAAATAATAAAACAATTAAAATCAATAACAATATCAGCTAAGATCAAAAGTATGTCGCAAGACATGCAAATTAGGCAAAAAACTGTGACTTATAGGCCGAAAAGTGTGGTAGTTCCCCCATCGCACTCTCCTCCGCTGGCGGGTCCCCCTGCCACCGCTGCATTGGTGGCTTTCGGCATCTGGAGCTGGGCGCTTGGGTGTGTGCCGGCCCGTCCTGGTGGCTCCTGGCCAGGACCTGGATGCCTTGGCTCTGTCGGACCTCTGTTGTGGGGTGGTATGACCTCAGGTTAGCAGGTTGCCGGTGGGGCCTCTGGGCTTGTCACTGCAGCCTCCTGGTGCTTCTGCATTGTGGTTGCTGGTGGTCACCCAGGGCTCTCCTCTGCTTCTCTCTGGGGGGGAGGTGTCCCTGTTGGGGGAGTCCCGGGGCTCCTGGCTTGGGGGCTGGGTGTCTGTGGTTCTGGTCTTCCCAGTGTCGCCATCATGTCCAGTGTTACGGCTGGCTCAGGCCGAACACATTAAATGGACAAAGGACACAAGAAGGCAGAATGTAAAAATAAAAAGCTTTATTGAAAACTGCCCGACTCCTCCCTCCAGGTGCGGAGTGCACCGTCTTCTGGCACAGGGCAACAAAAAGGGAGCAAAAATAGACAGACAAAAGTACAAATAATTGGTGGACAAGAGTGAGTCAGCCAAAAAGAATATAACGTCCCCAGCGTCGGCCCAACCCATAAAAACAGGGCCGTCGCAGCCTATCTGGAGACGGACTACCTGACCAAAAGGGGACCCTAGGGGTAAAAGAAAAACGATATAACTGGACTACCGATCTCACTCTGTCATTAGGCAAACAAAAAGAGTCCAAACAGCTCCAAGCTCCAAAAAGCTCCAAACAACTCCAAGCTCCAAAAAGCTCCAAACAACTGGTCACCTCTGGACCAGCCACACAACCTCCTGGTTAAACCAACTTAACCTAACCACACAGGTCAGCATCCCTGATATCAATTATCAAAGCTGGGCACCGCTAATTAAAAAATTAGTTCCACAATTTCTAAAACGCTTATTAATTTTTTTAGGTCCACAATTTCAAATGCACAAAGGCCTTATCAAAATTAGGGGAAGCTAATCTAATCCGCTATTTATATTCAACAATTTGTAGCCAGCAACGTTTTGCAATATCTGCACCACACTGCCAACTACAGGCGTATAAACTAATATACACCTCACCTTGCCCTACTTTTTAACAGCGATTCGCTCCGGGTGTCATCTATTAAAATACAACTTTCACTCAGGGTCCAAAATTTTAAAAGTTGTTTAATGTGTGGAATGCTTTTCGACTGCTTCTTTGTCCTTTTTTTGTTTGTTTATTGTAGATTTTTCATTAAAAATGCATCGATAAACTTATTTTTAACTGTTTTCTGGAAAACTGAAGTGCCCTGCAATGCATTATGGGTATACAGATGACGAAGGTGCTATACAAATAAAGTTTATTGTTTATTATTTAATGATTTATTTTTAAGCCACAAAATGAAAAAGCTGTGAATTTGTGCTTGTTAATTTCTGTGCACATGTCATGTGCATGCATGAAAACCTTGATTTTCTTTGGAAAGAAATAAAGAAGAAATAAAAAAACATTTCCAGACACTATTTTACTGTATTACTGAAAAAACACATCTACTCAAAAATTGTGGTGGCCATGAGTAAATAAACACAATGTGATTAAACAAATATATAAAAATATAAAAAGTATATACACAACAAAATGCCTATAAAACATAAGCTGGTGAAAATTCTCAGTCGTCCAGGACATGATAAAATCAAAAAAGGCGTTCAATACAAGATCAACTGGACTTTATTTGTTGCAGAAAACGTTCAGAATGGCAGCTGTGAGACTGAAGTTTTATGCGTTTTATTAGTATAAAACTTCTTCTCAGTCTTACAGCTGCCATTCTGGATTGAAAAAGCCTTTTGGATAAAGGGTGAAACGTTTTCTGCAACAAATAAAGTCCAGTTGATCTTGTATTGAACGCCTTTTTTGATTATAAAACATGAGAAATAGAAAAAAAATGTTTTTAGTCACTTAGTGTAACAGTTTTATTCCCTGCCCTTCCTCAACTTCAGGCTACTCTGACTGTTCTTCTGTGCTCATCTCCAGCTGCACTGGAGGGGATGGGTGTGTTATATTTGGTGAACAGATCGATGAGTACCTGCTCACCCAAAAAGGCAGCATCGGTCAACACCACGTTTAAATCTCAAATACACGGGTGTGTCGCCACGGCATTTATACATGATGAAAGTAACCCAAATACATAAAACTAACGACTCGCCGTCGAATGGTCGACACAAAACGCACAATAAAATCCTTCGGCCACGTTAATTTGGCTTGAAACAGCTGGGTTTTCTAAGGATTTCCATTAGTAACCCACAACCAACCGGCAGACAGTTAGCGTCTATAGGTACTCAACAGATTTAATGAAAAGTAATAAAAATACATGAAAATAACGACTCACCGTCGCGTGGTATACACAGAACACAAAATAGAATCCCCCGGCCGCGTTAATTTGGCTTGAAACAGCTGGGTATTCTAAGGATTTGTCCAAGTACCCAGCACAAACAGCTAGCCACGGAATTAGCCTCTGAGTTCACCTCTAACCCGGAAGCTGTCGAGATGGAATAGTCCATTTTTAGTAGGGGGATAATGAAATCAACCGTTTTTTAAATTGCTTATTTAATGATTGTTTTCATCGTAACTATAATTATTTTTATGTTAAATGTAGATTAACAAGCAGGATCAATGTTAGGAATTAGGTGACTGGCCGGGGCGCGGCGGGGCCGGGGCCTCATGCTGATGGGATCCCCAGGCATTTACCTACATGGTAGATCCCCCCCTCTGCTCCCTCCCCCCTCCAACCCTCCCTCACCCTCACACCCTCCTCCTCTCTGCTGTTTACGGTAGGGAAAAAGGTAAAACAAGCAGCATTATGAGCTTGTAAATAAGTTTATTGGTTTTTACTGATAGATAATTAGTTATTAGCGGTACTGCATTTTAAATAAAAATAGCAGAAATCCGCTTATGAATTATAAAAGTTAGTCAATTCACAAAAACGCTGACAAAAAGTTTAGGTCCACTGTAAGCGGAATAGCGATTTAGCGCTCCCCTAGCGGTCTGTGCCCACCTTTGTCAATTATCATTAGCAGGATCCTAATGTCATAAATGCAGCCTTCAGCTACCCAGTGCACTAAGCACTACAAAAGTCAAAAGATGAGCAAACATTCCTAAGTGCATCAAGCACAGTCAAACTCCACAAGCAAATGAGCTGACACAAATGCAACTAGCAGTCAAGACCAAACATGAGCTAGTAGCCACTCTTTAAGTGCATCTAGCAGTCAAGACCAAACATGAGCTAGTAGTTACTCACCAAGAACCTTCTAAACAGAAGATCAGACTTCAAGACAGGGGTGGGCGGAGAACACCCCACAGTACCCAAACAGTACTCAAACAGTACCCAAACAGTACTCAAACAGCTCAGCAATAAAGCAACCAAACTCTGAGCTCACAACACTCCGCATCCAAGTACAGTCAACTTGAAGTATATATAGGCGTGGCTCTCAGGTGTTCCTGGCTGAACACACACAAGCCTGATCACAATCAGACTAATTAACTAACAAAACATGACTGCAGTCAACATACATAAGAACTAAAAGGTGTCAGCATTGGCAGCTTCCTCAGGATATGTAACACCTCCACCACCAGTGTTTTGTATGGGGGTGATGTGGATGTCAGGTGAAAACATCTCACATCCGCACATGCAAAATAAATAGGACCCTAGAGAGCAACAATGTAGCGGTCACAACAGACAAACGGACTAAAAACATCATTAAAACTAGTCCGCCTAACCGCTAACATAATCAATGTCATGTTATCTTAAAATGTTCTGAAGCCAAACAGGCAACGCTTGTCTAGGCTTACTCTATAAGACTTATTTTTGTTAACAGACACCAAACCAACATCAACATCATGACCAAGGATGTCAGTGGGAGAGTGGATACTCTTCATAACAGCCAGAGGGAAACTGTCATTTTCTGCACGTGGCAGCTCCACCATGTCAGCTGCAACAGCACTGTTTCCAGCCACACTGTAAGCAGAGTAGAGACAGTTAGACTCAGAATCATTTGAAACATGTCCAATATAAGGCTGCAGCACTTCATTTCTCACAGACAGTGAAAATGTATTTTCTTCAGACCCATCTCTTGCTTTAGGTTGAGGCGACGGTCCCATGTCATCCACCACCACTTTCTCTTTGATTTCTGTAGTGGCAGAAACGGGACATAAAGGAGCAGGAGAATGTGTCACGTGTGGCTTCATCTCTCTTAGGCTCACTGGGACATCCTCTTCCTCAGAGCTAAATAAAAAACATTCCCTTAGTTCAAAGTCATCCTCCTTTAGCTCTTCTAAATCTATTATTTCCTCATCTGACTGAACTATGGTTTGTTCAGTTTTAAGTTCAGTGTCAGGTTTAGTTTCATGTTCAGTGTCAAACATCTGTAAGAAACAGTCACCAAGATCGTCATCTACTTCTTGAAGATGAAGCAAGAGTTTCACTTCCTCCACTGGAATCGGTTTTGCTTCACAGTTCATCAGGGAGTTTTTACTCAAATTGATCTCGTCTTCTTCCTCCGGTAGATGTTCTTGAGGCGCCCCCTTCTGTTGAGGTGTGAGAGGCACCCGCATAGACACAGATGATGCATCAAAGTTAGGACATGCTAGGGCTGCTTGAGTGCAAAGCACTGGTGCAGTAACCACCGGATGACAGGCATGTTGAATTGTCAGCCTTCTCAGTCGTTCCAAATCCTCTTGTTCCTGAAGACGCTTAATTTCATCCAGAGCAGCTTGAAGTCTCTTTTGCTCAAGCTCTTGTTCTTTCAAGAGAGCTTGGTGTTTAATCATTAAGTTTCTTTTTTTAATTTCGAACTGCTCTAAAATAAGCTCTTTTTCTTTCCTTATTTGTTCATCATGTTTTCTTTTTAAAGCAGCTTCATTTTCCTTTTCCTTTAGACGCTCTGTATCATTTACCTCAGGAAAAATGTCAAGCATAAATAATTTAGTCAACAGTTCACCTTTAAAATGTTTTTCATGAATGCGGCGTCTTATATCAATGTTGAAGTGTTCTGCCACACTCAACATTTGTTCTATAGTGCAGTCAGCAAAGACCTGCACCGTGGGCTGTTCAATAAATTTCTTCAAATTGAACTCCATGATGTGAACACAAACAGCTTTTAAGCTGTACCCCTCTTCAAAAGACTTTCACTGTAAACAGCAAAATCACAGCTGCATTTGAAAGCAGCACAATCCAAAAACACACACACAGCTGCGTGTTTCAGCTCAATCAGCAACCAGGAGCTGGTCCTGTCAGCTCCAGAGAGTGCAAACTACAGCACACAGCTGTCAAAACACACCAAATGTAAAAAAGGAGCAATTATTTAACTGCGGTCCAAAAACACTTGGCTTCAAAAGACTTCACCACACTCTCAATATTTTAAGCACAAAAAACTCAATGTCTGCTCAAAACCAGACTTCCACAAACATGCACAGCGCTGGACCCGCCTACGAGTCAATCCAACAGCAGGGTGAATTAATTAACCCAAAAAGGATCACAACAGCCCAAACAAGGACTCAAAGATCCAGACAATGTCTCAAAAATCCATACAAGGACTCAAAAAGGATTCAAGATCCAGACAAGGAGCAAAAGGAGAAAAAGGATCCAAGATCCAGACAAGGAGTCAAAACGGATTCAAGATCCAGACAAGGAGTCAAAAAGGATTCAAGATCCCGGACAAGGAGTAAAAAAAAGATTCAAGATCCCGGACAAGGAGTAAAAAAAAGATTCAAGATCCCGGACGAGGCGCCCAAAATATGTTACGGCTGGCTCAGGCCGAACACATTAAATGGACAAAGGACACAAGAAGGCAGAATGTAAAAATAAAAAGCTTTATTGAAAACTGCCCGACTCCTCCCTCCAGGTGCGGAGTGCACCGTCTTCTGGCACAGGGCAAAAAAAGGGAGCAAAAATAGACAGACAAAAGTACAAATAAGTGGTGGACAAGAGTGAGTCAGCCAAAAAGAATATAACGTCCCCAGCGTCGGCCCAACCCATAAAAACAGGGCCGTCGCATATAGCAACAGTCTGCAGTCTGCAGGGGCTGAAAGGGAACACAAAGAAACAAGAGAACTTGACACACGTGTCTTGACAGTCAGGGGGGATCTGTCCTCTTTTTCTGCTCTGGACAGCATCCCTGTGTCAGTTTCAACAGCTCTGCTCTCATATAACCAGGACCATTTTTGAGCTTGTTATATGTTACGACCCGAAGGCACGTAGCACACAAGGACACGACACAGAAAGGATGTTTAATAAAAAATAGTTTATTTTAGGCTCTCTGGAGTCTGTGTCCTAAAAAAAAAGGTGATTAAAGAAAAAAGTTGGACTTCTCAAAAGACAGCTTCTTTAATACAAAAAAACTCAAAGTCCAGCAGGACACTCACGGCTCTTGGTTTTCATCAACCAGCAGGTCTCCACAATGGAAGGATTCAGCTTCCTCTTCTTAAATATGCAGCAGCAGGTCACAACAGAAGGATTCAGCTCCTTCTTCAAACGCACAGCAGCAGGTCTTGCGCCAGCTCCAAACGACAGCACTTCTGCTCGTCTCACGACATCCGCTTCTTCATACGGACTTCTTTACACAGCTCAAACGGCCTCCTCAAAAGGCTCCAAACGGCCACCTCAAATGGCTCCAAACGGCTCATCAAACGGCCTCCTCAAAAGGCTCCAAACGGCCACATCAAATGGCTCCAAACGGCTCACAAACGGCCACCTCAAATGGCTCCAAACACTGGCTTCATGGCTCCTCTTCACACTGCTGCTTTTGCTGCTGCTGCTACAGACCTCTGTTCAGCTTCTGCTGCTGCTGCTTCATCATCAGGTTTGCTGTTTATTCATCAGACCTGAGGCTCCTTCATCCCAGACTGCTGCAGCTGCTTGGATCAGCTGCTCATTCATCTGCATTTGGTTCTGGGGCTGCTGGACCTCTGATGCTGCAGCTCTTTCTCTTGCTGCAACTCCTGCATCAGGTCTCCTTCTCCTGGATCAGCTCAGACCTCTTCTGGATCTCTCTGCTTGCTGCCACTCTCACTTGGAACCTCTTTCTGCTCTGTGGCTTGGAACCTAATATAGGGAGAGAGAGAGAGAGCACTGCCTCCACCTACAGCTAATGAGCACCAGCTGCAATCAATTAGGCTCATACAGCCTAAACAGCTCATGCCTCTGCTCAAAAC